>JAYMFT010127685.1:0-13112 GCA_038088735.1 Panulirus argus | reverse complement strand
GACATCCCACCAGCTGCCCCTCTCAGCACATTAACATCCAAAAGTCTCTCTTTTACACGCCTATCAATTAATACATAGTCCAATATTGCCCGTTGACCATCTTTTCTACTCACATATGTATACTTGTGAATATCTCTCTTTTTAAACAGGTATTCCCAATCGCTAGTCTTTTTTCAGAACATAAATCGTGAGCATAAAGTTGATCGCAATGACTAATACAGACAAGCAGTGAAGCTGGGGAAAGAGAGATCATAAAGATGAACACAGACATTCAGTACAGACGGAAAGGTAGAGAACATACGGATAAACTCAGAAAGGTAGTACAGACAAAGAGACAGAAAAAAATAAGCACAAACACAAACAGGCAATACAGACGAAGAGACAAAGCGCATAAGAATAAACACAGTTTGGTACTTGTATCCTAAAGATGAACGCAGATAGGTACTGTAGACAAAGAGACTAAGAACATGAAGATAAAAACACATAGGCAGTGAAGGAAGAGAAATAGAAATACAAATATGCACAGACAGGCAGTACAGAGAGAAAGAACGTATTGATGAACAAAGAGAGGAAGTAGAGACTGAGAGACAGAACATATTGATGAGCACAGTGAGGCAGCAGAAACAGAGAACAGAAGGATGAACACAGACAGACAATAAAGGCAAAGAAACAAGATAACATAGGGATGAACACTGACACAGTACAGATGTGGAGACAAAGAACGTAAATATAAACCCAGACATGTAATACAGAGAGTGAGACAGAGAATATGAGAAGGGTTATTTTATACCGTCAGCCGTGGAAGTAGGAGGCTCAGAGACGCATGTAAGTTTGTCTCCTGCTGAAACTAACAACTGGAACTAACTGTTGAAACTCACTCCCTGCTATCGACTACTACCTGGTCACTGAGCCTCTGGAGCATGACGCGACGGTGCGACCTTCGAGCACGACGCTATGACCCTTTAAGCACGTCGGTACGACCCAGGAGGACGAGGGCTTAACCCCTAAGGTATGATGACCCAACCTCTGACCTGACTCTTAGCAGTGAGACCTTAGGTAGGCTATCATACCCAAGGATCGTAACCCTCGTGCACGGAGGGTTAACATGCCTCCTACTCATAGGCTTAACATGCACCTCGAACATTCCACATCAACATACCAGAGGCAAATATTGCAGGCGGTGAGTCAACAGCCGTGTTTACCGAGAGTGGTCGCCATCTGTCGGCATGTGGGCGTCGGGTCTTGCCGCCGCCCCCACAATATTCCCTTTTCCTAACACACACACACACAACCTATCCTCATTACAATGACCTTCCTATGGGCTGGTTTTCATCAGTGAACAGCTGGGGTAATAGTTCCAAACTCTTCCCCATTTCTCTGCAGCCGACCTATTTCCCTCTACTGTGTCCTGCTGATCGTTCTTGTAAATAAAAATTTTTCCGTCGGCTGGCTTCATGATCACTCAACTAATCTACCATAACATCACATCTTGAAGTTGTATCTTGTCCACTGTTTCAATAAACGACCATTTCCTAACCATAATTTCCACTCACCCGCCAACCTATACCGAATAATATTTTCCCTCTAAACATTCGTACATCCCTCTACGAGAAGAGAGGTAATACTGTATATCTATACAGTAGGTTCTGGGACAGGGATGGAAACAGTACACATCTACTGTATATAATCTTCAGGTGTAAGTGAAACACGGTGCGGGTGGAAACATTTCCTCACTACACCCAACATTACCGGCCAGCGCGCTGCCATTTAAAAAACATAATGGACCTGGAGGCAGAGCCCACATAAGACGTATGCTGTATTCATTCACTGCCGCCGGTGGCTGGAAGGGCAGTATATGCTGCAACATCCCGTACTGCCAGTGGTTGGAGTACAGCATTTGCTGTGACCACCCGTATCGCTAGTAGCTGGAGGAGCAGCATATGCTGTGACCAACCGTACCGCTTGTGGCAGGAGGAGCAGCATAGGATGTAACCACCTGCACCGCTTGTGGCTGGAGGATTCAGCATATGCTGTGACTATCCGTACTGCTAGTGGCTGGAGGAGCAGCATATTCTGTGACCACCCGTACCGCTTGTGGCTGAAGGAGCAGCATATGCTGTAACCAACCGTTCCCCTGATAGCTGGAGGAGCAGCATATGCTGTGACCACCCGTACTGCTAGTGGTGGGAGGAGCAGCATATGCTGTGACCATCCGTACCGATAGTGGCTGGAGGAGCATTATGTGCTGTGACCACCCGTACTAATAGTGGCTGGAGGAGCAGCATATACTGTGACCAACCGTACTGCTTGTGGCTGGAGGAGCAGCATATGCTGTGACCACCCGTACTACTAGTGGCTAGAGCAGCAGCATATGCTGTGACCATCCGTACTTACAGTGGCTGGAGAAGCGGCATATGCTGTGAGCATCCCACGTGACCCATCCTCCCTCACACAATGAGCCACCAGTAATGAAAAGAGGATACGTTCAATATATTTCACTTTCATTATTGTCGTATATGCGCTAAACAAACCCTGCGGCACGCCACTGGTGACCTCAACCCATTTCGAGGATGCTCCCCTGAAAAGAGTCCTTTGTTCCCTCCCTTAGTACTATGATAATCCAACCATCGAAAGCGACTACCCATTCCTTTCTACTCCCAGATCCACCTATTTTACCAACCTCCTATTTGGTACAATATCAGAGATTTCTGGCGGTCTAAATACAGACAATCCACATAGCCTTCCACGACAGAGCTCACTATCTCACTGAAATCCTGGAGGTCCTTTACACATGACCTCCTTTCCCTGAAACCATGCTTAGGAAGATTCTTCTCCGCAGGAAGCCATCCATTTGCTTTCTGATATTCTTTACAAGTTCGGTACAGACTACAATCATCAAGGAAACCTCCCTGCGCCACTTTCTGGTCCCCTTTCTGATAGTAATAACGTTTGCACTCTTCCACTCCCTTGGCTCTTTTCCTTTTTCCTGCTACATCTCCAACAACATTTCAAACGGTCTGTCAAGAACGTCTTCAAACATATTCAGCACAGATGAAGAAATTTCATCATGACCATGAGGCTTATTAAAATAAAGACCCTTTACTATTACATTTGTGTCTTCTCTTGATATTTCAATGATTTCTAATACCTTCCACAGTGAAAACACTTTTGAACTTGTCATTCAGTTCCTCGCATACCTTTACATCCTCTATAATTCTATCTTCTGCGTCCTCTCGTCTAATTAGCTGCTCTTTAATTGAAAATCTCCTCCTGATAAATTCATGGAAAAATTGTGGAGTGTTCCCTTCCTTACCCAAACTATTTTTTTCCAAGATTCTATGCAAATAATACCTATTTGTAAATACCAGTTGTGCTGAAGAGGGAGGGAGTTTTATGCTCCTGAGTCCCCATCTCTTGAGCCTTGTCTTCTACAATAAAATCATCTAAACCTCTGTGTACTGTCCTCATTTACTGTTTCTTTATTCAGTTAATTCCATTCATCTATCACTCTTATTTTGTAAAAGTGCTTTTTCATTTGTATTTTTAATGTGTCTGGCTTAATTTCATGGAATGTTCTCTGGTTGTTCTATCTCTACATCTTCCGATGAACTGTCCTCTGTCTGTCATCAATCTGGTTTAAAACCTTAAAAGGTTGTGATCAGGTCACCCCTCATTCTTCCCTCTTCCATGGTAAGCAAATTCAAGGGCTATGGTCTTTCCTCGTAACTCCTCTCTCTTAATTCTTGTACCACTTTTGTTGTTTTCCTCTGCACCTTCTCTATAAGCTTATTGTGCTTCAAAGACTGTGACCCACCCACAGACGCATATTACAGTTTTGGCCTCATGCAGGACATGAGCACCTTGCTGAATCCATAAACCTGGGTGTGGTCCTATTACCTGCCAGCAGGCCGGCACGAGTAACTGAGTAGAACGTATCGGATATTTCGGATCGCATAATGCAAAGCCGAAAAGGTCCGTTTGGAAAGTGGCACAGCAGATGGGCGTCTCGTATGGCAGCACACGTAGAGTGATGAAGAAGCAGTTACACCTGCATCCCTACAAGATAACCTCAGTACATAAAGTGAGAGAAAGGGACGACGTCAGGCGAGATGAATATTGCCGGTGGTTTAGAGACTTTATTACTGCCAATGCAGAGGATATTCTGGGCGTCACAGTCTTTACTGGTGAGGCGTGGTTTCATTTTTCTGGTTACATCAACACCCAAAACAGCCGCGTTTGGTGGGCGACTAATCCGTATGAGGTCAAGGGGACATCATTACATAATCAGAAGGTTGGTGTGTGGCGCACCATATCGCGAGATCGGATAATCGGCCCCATACTCTTCAGTGACACAATCAACTCGGAACGTTATTGTGAACTGATTCTTTACCTCTTCATTGGACATTAAAATGAGGACGAAACTGCCCGCGGCCACTTCCAACAGGACGGTGCTGCTACACACACAGCTCGTGTCTCCATAAAGGTACTGCACGATGCGTTCGGGGACAGAATAATTTCAAGGGGCATTTGGCCACCGCGATCGCCAGGTAGTACACTCTCTGATTATTGTCTGTGGGGAGCAATGAAAGGCACTGTTTACAAAGACAATCCTCACACTCTCCCTGAACTGAAGGAAGTCATCGCAAATTTCGTCAAGAATATCTGTCCTATCAATTGGACCTTATGGTATTTTCCTTACACTTGAGAATGTGACACGAGTCACGAAACGTGTTACTGTATCCTGTATACCTGTATTTCCACCTGAGTTTTGCTCTGCCCCGACGATGAACTTTGGCCAGCTGGGTAACAAGTGGAGTCCGTGAGTTTGCAGGTTCATACTCAAAGATCTCTCTTTGGTGTAGAAAAACTGGAATATGTGAAGGGGTCTGCGGTCAGGTGAAGAGTCTACTATGGACGTCCCTTTCTCCATCTCTCTTGTGAGGGTAATGTGGTAAGAGTTTTTTTTAACAAACACCAGAGTATACCTTAGTGCCAATCATTTATCAATAAATTCCACAACGCTTATAACATAAGCCAAATGTTCACCAACGGTAGTCGCGCTGAAGTCACGTGACGATGGAAATCTTAAAGACTATTGTATATTCATCAATGATCTGTAAACTGATTACACGTCTTTATTCAAATCAGACAATATATACTTTGAAAGTAACCGTAAGTAATCATGCATTTAGCTTAATAAAGGACCACCACTTAATAAACGATTCTAGGCATGGGTTGTGTGTTTGACAATTATGCTTGATTTCTTTGATGAAATAATCATTAAGGATAACGAAAGTAAAGCAGTTGATGTCCTCTATTCAGAATTTCAAAAAGCATTCGATAAAGGTCCTCATCAAAGGTTACAAACAAAAGTTAAGTCTCATGGTACATATGGGGTTGTACTTCGGTGGTTAGAAAATTGGCTGACTGACTGGCCGTAAACAAGGAGTAATCATTAATGGTCAAGTCTCAAAATGGCTAGACGTAACAAGTGGTGTACCTCAGGGATCAAGTCTTGGTCCCGATTCTCTTTCTAATACATATTAACGATAATGATAATGGGCTTCACTGTAAGATCTCTATATTCGCGGACGATACCGAGGTGGGAAATACAGCTATGACAGAAACTGAACGTCTGCGCTTCAAACTGACACAGCCAAACTGATGGACTGGGGTAAGAGGTGGCAAATGAATTTTAATATTGGTAAGTGCACGGTTTTACATATCGGAAGTAAAAATGAAAAGTCAGAAAGACTTCTGTTGAGCTTCAAAAGGTCAATGAGGAAAAGGACTTGGGTATAACAATCTCTGGTGACCTAAAGCCAAGCAAGCAGTGGAAGACAGTAAAAAGGGGCAAACAAAATTCTTGGACCGATAGGAAGGACTTTCGAAGTTCGTCTCGGGAAATTATCCTCACTTTTTTACAACTCACTGGTGCGTCCCCATCTGAAGTGTTCTGTTCAGTTTTGGTCATCCTACTTGAGGAAAGACATAGCCAGAATGAAGAGAGTACAAAGTCGAGCTATCAGGATGATTCCCGGCCTGAGAAACAAATCCAATGAAGGCTGACTAAACGAATTAAACCCACTTAGCTCATAAGAGAAATGGCTGAGAGGTAATCTCATACAAATATCTAAAATCATTAAAGACTTCGACAATCTTGATATAACGAGCTACTTAATGATAGATTCGTTTGATTTAACTTGCAGTAATGGATATAGACTCGTGGGCAAGCGTTTTACCTTGAATGACATGAAGCACTCTTTCTTCAACAGGATTGTTAATTCAAGGAATGATTTACCAATCAAAGTAGGTGAAAGCAGTACCACAGATACGTTTAAACACAGACTTGATAAATATTTCGCTAATCCTCGACAGACATTATTTACCCCTCTGTAACTACAAGATAAGTTTACATACAAAATCTGTACATCTTTCTACGCCTGCCACAATAATCCATAAGTTTATGTTATTTTCCAGTATAACAAACAGTCTCGCTAGAACCCAACTGTCTGCTGCTATTTGAATTCAGTTGTAAAATTTTTCATTCGGTATTTTTCGCAAACTTCTCGTCCAGGTAAACTGCCGGAGAGTACCGCAGTAAGTAATGTGACAGCTACAGTACCGCACGGCCTCCGGAACACGTTTCCGATCTTCGTGGGCTCCAGGGATGAAGACCTCCACGCAAGTGTTTCCTGGTTCTCCTGATACGCCATCAGAGTGGCAGCAGGAGCGGTGCAGTGTACGAAGAAATATCGGCGGCGAGTAATTTCACGCTCTACCGAAGACACCAGACCGGACGTTCTCAAATTGACTTCGCTTATTACATGAATGTTTGTCTACAATGAAGTCCACCTGCCTGCCTTGCCGTCTGCCTACCTAACTAGCAGACTGCCTGCCTGAGTTTCTGCATTCACACTTCTGTGTTTGTTTGCCTATCTTCCTGAAAACATGTCGGCCTCGCTACTGTTCCTCCTCCGCCAGAAGCATTACCATGGTGGCAGTTTAATATACATTCCCGTGTCAGGGCATCGCGTATGGAGGGCAGCACAACGTTCTGGCCGCTTCAGCCAGCTGTCAATTCATCAAGAGTAAATGTGTTATCGCCACACGGGGTGCTGTCAACACACGTGCTCAGTAATACACACGGCAGATGGGCAGCCGCGAGGAGGAGGAGGAGGAGGAGGAGGAAGGGAGGGAAGGGAAGAGGAAGAAGGAGGAGGAATAGGAGGAAGAGGAAGAAGGAAGGGGAGGGGGAGGGAAGGAAGGGGAGGGGGAGGGAAGAATGAAGAGGAGGAGTGGAAGGTTTTCATTATCGTACCACGCATGACCACACTCGATACGAATGACTATAAGCTACGGCGCCGCGCTTATCCCCATAAAAAAAAATCTATAGTTATGAAGAACGATTCGTGTGAGTTACGTGCTGGAGAGATTGTATGCCTAATTTGCATACCAGCAACCCACGTATGGTTGAAGCAAAAAGAAGAGACGACAGCCAGGGATAAAGCAATGAAAACTGACAGTTAATGAAGAACTGGTTCACTACGCAGCCGTCACTATCCCTCGCGATATTCCATGGGGTTGTACCTCCCTGATCGATGGTTGGCTACCCCCTGCGAGAGAGAGATAGTACAGTACTTACGAGTACTAACGCGCTGCGCTCACCGCAAAAATGTATACTTACCAAGAACGATTCGTGTGTGTTACGTGATGCAAAGTGTTAAGAATGAGATGGAGGGAACGTATGTTTGGAAACTAGAAACCAAAAACGCCCACGGGTGGGTGAGGTAGGATGAACTGGCAGCAGTCTGGGCCAGAAGACAAGCATGACAGCCACTGAAGTGCTGGGTTCACTGTGTGGAGAGAGAGAGAGAGAGAGAGAGAGAGAGAGAGAGAGAGAGAGAGAGAGAGAGAGAGAAAGAGGGGAAAAGGAAAGCAAGAGTAGGATGCTGCGGTGTCAATATTACCCTTGGTCCAGAGCCGAGAAATGTTATCAGAGAATCAGCAACATTATCAAGAACTACTGCCCCAGAGAATCGGTAACACCAACGAAAACTACTTCCCCAGAAAATCAGTAGCATTAACAAGAAATATTTTCCCTGAGAATGAGTAGCATCAAGACTTACTGCCCTATAGAATCAGTAGCACGAAGGAGAACTACAGCCTCAGAGAATCAGCAGCATCAACGAGAACTACTTCCCCAGAGAATCAGTAGCATTAACGAGAACTATTTCTCCCGAGAATCAATAGCATCAAGAAGATATACTGCCCTAGAGAATCAGTCACATCAACAAGATCTACTGCCCCAGAGAACCATTGGCATCAACAAGAACTACTGCCCCAGAGAATCAGTAGCTTCAACAATAACTGCTGCCCCAGAGAACCAGTAGCATCAGAACAACTACACCTACTGCAGTACCATCCTGTGCAGTGAAAGGTTGGCTCGAAACATCTACTGTCCAGTAGGGAAGGATACACTCAGAACAGGCCAGTGCAATGTACATACTGAGGTGCGATAATCTTCTTTATAAATAATGGTTCTTCATAGTTCTAATATATATGTATAACACAATACAGACACTGTTCACAGTGTCACCTCCATGGTCATGTGAGCAACACTACACACTTCGGGTAAAGGGAGACTGGCTGATCTCAAGGATGAGCAGCAGCCCCGAGTGGTGGCGGTGGTGGTGGTGGCATGAGATTACCTCAGCCAGGGAGCTAGTATGTCTGGGTTAACCATGGGCGTGGCACGGGATCACCATGGTGAACGGGACACGAGGGAGATGACGGGGTTAACTTTGGGCGTGACACGGGATTACCATAAACAGGGATAAAGGGTGATGGGGCTAATGTTGGTGGTGGTATGAAGTTACCAGAGTGAAGGAGGGTCATATGGTCAACAACTGTCAGGTTGAAGGGAGGTTAATAACCCGAACTCCTAGCACCTTACTTTATCACTGTCACTACTGTGACGGAAAACTTCCCGTCCCTCGGAGGACACATTGCCATCGGGGCTATGGACGCCTCGGAAGAGAGAGAGAGAGAGAGAGAGAGAGAGAGAGAGAGAGAGAGAGAGAGAGAGAGAGAGAGAGAGAGAGTTTTTATAGATTGGTTAAGTGAAGTAGAAAAAAGTGGTTGGACAGGGTAAGGAATAGTTTTTATTAAGAAACAGTAATTTTTTGATGTGAGGAAGATTTGTCGATGATATCTGCCGCAAGAGCGGCTAAGTTATTGGTACCCCTGTGGAGAGAGGCGCACAAGAGGAAACTGAGCGCACAAAAAGGTCTAGGGACTGGACCTCAGATCATGAAATACATTGTGATACAGTGAGAAAGCGTTAATATGGTTTGGGTAATACAATGGATTAATAGGCAATTTACATGGTAAGTGAAGTCCACAATAACTGAACAACAATGACTGGATTACGTATCAAGATAAAGAAAAGAGCTACTTACAATTAACAAAATTATGATACTTCTCAATCATCCGAGGAAGCATATTGTTCTGGATGAAATGACTGCACATATCTTGTAGGAATCGTCTCTGAACTCACTGATTTTACGAGTCAAGTACACATAATATTGCAGGGAGTAGCTTTGTTGGCAACATTAACATTTGGATTCTTCATTAACAACAGGAGGGACAAATTCCCATGAATATCTATAGCCCCCACCTAAGTCGGGCGACCAAAAAATCAAGGTCCTGTTGATGGAACAATATATATATAAGGCTCTTCTTGCATGATAATATTGTGGTGGTATATGGACCTGCCTGTGTTAATTTCACTTCTTAAGTCTAAAAGATTTTGTTCATGTTCTTTCTGAACGATTGTTTTAAGGCTACCCCCTGGTAGATCCAGGGGGTAATCAACTTCATCCTTCAAGGCAGAAGTTCTGGCTAGTTCTTCAGCTTTATCATGCATTCTGAGCCCAGTATGGCATGGAACTCAGAGAAAAAGGACTCTTAGCCCAGCATAAGTAATTCTGTTATACCTGTGTTGTGCTTCACACAAAAGGAAATGAAATTATACAAGCTAAGCTAAGCTAAACATTGTTCATTGTGTACATCGACGGATGGATGAACTCTCTCAATGCTCTAAGGCTCCGTGGTAACCAAGGTGTTCCATGTATGTAATGCTGTCGAGGTCTCGAATATGTCTTCAATTTGTCATGGTTGTCTTTTAGTTTCAGCCAAAGTTCTCTTATGCATGTTTCAGTTTAATCTTTAGTTTTTTGTGTTATTCTTCCGTGTTTTCTATGTAGGGATACTTCTCGTTGTATGACGAATTGTAGTGTCCTATTCTGTAACCTCTGTCGTTTCTGCATCACTGATTTAGAGGCAAGGTGTGTGGGTCTAGGACAGTAGGTTAGGAAGAGGTAGGATCATGGCTTTCTTGTGAAGAAGAAGAAGAGATTTCAGGAATATTGCGGACTGGTCAAGAATTTTCCGAAACCCAGGTCCTCAGCAGACTTCCAGTCCGATAGCCAGCCATGCCTACCCCTCTGTAATTCCCGCACCGCCGCGCCCCCACAGCACATGCTACGGCTCGAGGTGAATATGAAGAGACGAGCCGTGCCGGTGGAAGACGGTTCACACACCATTTGGCCAGCTTGACGAGGGACGCCCTGGCCTCAATATTGTCCATGCAGCTACAGCTTTATACCAGCCTAACACAAATTCTTGTAATCTCGCTCGTTCCTCCCTGGTGCTTACCACAAACATCACTCGCGGAAACATGTACACATCAAACGGGCAACGAACCCTCGTAAATGTGAGGACAGGCAGCAGACGGGGGGGAGGAGGAGGAGGAGGAGGAGGAGGAGGACACTGAGAAGAGGGAATGACACAGAGGAAGGAATGGAAAAAGGAGAAGATGGGGAATAGAGGGATGGGAAAGAAGAGCAAGAGTAAGATGGAAATAAAGGAAGGGCGAGGTGTCCGGAAAAAGTTCAGTGGCATACTGTAACAAGGTACCAAGAGAGTGAGGGTCAGGGGCGAGGACAGCTGCTAGAACCCGCCTCTCACTGTCAGGCAGCCCATCTGTGTCCCACTGGGTGACAACGACGCCCCTGAAAGACACCAGTACGCCTAAACTTCAAACACCGAAATTCACGAGTACTGCATATGAGTCGATGAAATAGACCTTTGATACCGCAGGAGATCCAGTCGACTAATGAAATTCAGTTCATATCAACAGTTTACTTCTCTTTTGCATGTATTTATTGAATTTGTTTCGCTGTCTTCAACCCAATTATACGACGCTATATTTAACCGTCTCTTAAAAATGGATGTTTTTCAAAGAAAGTGAAGGAAAAAAAATATGAAACGAGAGAATATCATAAAAGGAAACAAAACAGCATAGATACAAGTGATACTTACCCAAGGAAAAATACACTTCAACTGAAAGTACATTACTAAGCGGTAAGCGTTACACACATGTTCACGGCTAGCTAAGCTGCACTAAATTCTTTTTATATAAGTACAAACACCCACCTCCTACTAATCTCTCTGCTAGGCTGCACAAAAATTTTCCTTATATTAGGCTGCCCCAAAATTCTTTTTATATAAGTACAAACGCCCACCTTCTACTGATGCTTCATATGTATACAATTTTGTTCCACATGTCTCCATTGCCCATGAAGATGTGTATACATTTTCATTATGGTATTATGTAGCATTCGGTAGCGTTCACAGCTTAGGGATACCCAGCCACGCGGGGTCTTGAGTGATAATGATACCTCCGAGGTCAGTGTGTGGGTTGTTGGTGACAGGTACAGGTGATGGGGCGGTGAGTACTGTACGGTAGTCTGGTGTAAGGTCCACGAGAAAAAATAAAAATCTATAGAAACAAGGGCATATAATGTGAAATATAAACAAATAATTTTATCTTATCCGATGCCACATTATCTTTTAAATAGGTAACAAATATGACGGACAGTTTTATCAAAGAACAGTTTCAGTAAATAAAAAATAAAATTTCATCATCTGTCTGCTAACTATAATACAGGCGGTGCGCTTCCTCCCTCATTACAATCTGTGTCAACTACTGTAACAACCTTGCAACGTACGCTAGGCAGAGCCCATCCAGCCTGATCACGGCCGCGGATCATGGGTGTAGCCTATAACATTAACCCTCCGCTATATAAATTCTTGTGTTATCTACAGTAAGAAAAAACAATGTGCATGCGCGCGTGCATCACTGCCCACGTACATGGGAAAGAAGAATCACAATATTCAACCCGTGAATACGGCGGTACAACCCTTAAGCATGATAGTGCGACCATTGGGCACGATGTTCTGGCCTCGACCTGACCCGTAAGAGACAGGTCAAAGGCCAAACCATCATGCCCATGGGTCGCAAAGACAAACTCAGGGGATTAAACAGTATCCCAGCACGACCTTTGTATTACTATCAAAGTGAAGTGTGAACCTAAGCCATCCACCTTACCATTCCCCGTGTGACGTGATCTCGGCCAGGCCAGGCCGGGCGACTGGCTCACAATTGATCTGGTTTCATTACCCGGCTCCTCCAACGCTATTCACCCAAGCATCCCACACCATACCCCGGCAACTACACGCCACTACCTTCCT
Organism: Panulirus argus; assembly: GCA_038088735.1. NCBI lineage: Eukaryota > Metazoa > Arthropoda > Malacostraca > Decapoda > Palinuridae > Panulirus > Panulirus argus. The sequence goes on along the minus strand of JAYMFT010127685.1, from coordinate 515 downwards.
CCTCTCTATCATCAGCCGCCCACGTACATCACGTCTGCACTCCCAAAGAACACAATGCATATGAAGATCAAATGTATCTGATGATGCCCCCTTTTCATAAGGAAAGTCAGTTTCACCTCACCTACAATTGTCAAAACCCGAAAAACACCAGATATATATCTTTCCAGTCTTTCATCTAAGCCTATATCTTCAAAGTCAAAAGATATACGACATACAGACGTAGGAAACAGCTGATCACATCACCTTTAGAAGTGACTTACACTTGATTCCGGTATGAGTCCCTGCAAAGCGTAATATTAACAAACGCAACCTACATAAGTACACATGGTTAATATATATATATATATATATATATATTATCCCTAGGGATATGGGAGAAAGAATACTTCCCACGTACTACCTGCATGTCGTAAAAGGCGACTAAAAGGGGAGGGAGCGGGGGGGCTGGAAATCCTCCCCTCCTGTTTTTACTTTTCCATAAGAAGGAACAGAGAAGGGGGCCAAGTGAGGATTTT
>JAYMFT010127674.1:0-13112 GCA_038088735.1 Panulirus argus | reverse complement strand
GGGTCACTTCCAAGCATGGTCATAAACTGTTGAAGAGCTTTAGTCTCCCCAGCAGCTTTGGTGTCTGCTAACCTTAGTGTTATTCCTGGGTCTTCAAGAACTTCCCTAAGGGAGTGTTTAAAGCCACTGGATGAGTGAACAAGGAGAAACTTGCTTTTCTTTTCCAACAAGACTTTATTGTCTGTCTGTACTGTATTCTTCATCATGTGTTCTAAGAACTGATCCTTCACAAAGCCTGGAGAGGCAATTAAAACTACCTTGACAATTTCAAAGTTCAGATGATGAAGGACTGCAGCCATCACCTGATCAAAGAACTTTGTTACAGCCTTTTTCCTTTGAGTGTCATCAGCTTTTTCTTTTTTGGGGATGTTTTGGGGATGCTGATATCTATCTTGGCTCGATCCACAGTCATAGATGAGGTAATGAGACAAACAGAAGCCAGTCCCTCTTGCATTACCACAGCTGCGAGATCTGCCTGCTTAGCTGGATCACAAGCATTATCCACACGTTCTAAAGTGACAGAATCCCATTGTTCCTTGAAGAAAGTAAACTTTCAATTGGGTTCCAAGTCCACGGTGTGGTATGCTCCCATCTTGATGTATTGGTTTTCCTCAACATTGCGACCCTTTCCTCTAAGCACACATGCTCCCGTGTCAAAAGTAATGGCCTCGATTCGAATGGTGATGGTAGTCCGAACTCGGGATGAGGTAGATGATCCCGTTGCAGACTCTTGCTGGACCTTACGAATGGTAGTAGCCCTCAATCGGTCACCCTCAGTCATGATGTTATATGTGTGCCACATATCCTCACCCTCATCTGGCACCAGCACCATCTTGCTATAAATATTGAAAAAGAGGACAAAGCTGGAGACATGAGGGAGCTTTAATGTTAACTTAAAATACAATGACATTTAACAAGGTGATGCATTATGAAGATGTAATTTTCTCACATAAGGTATTACAGACTCTATCCTTTCTATGCATAGGGATACTGCAAAGTAAAGGGATGACCATGAAAATCTAAATATCGCAATGAAGTACAGATTGCAATAAACAACTACTGACTACACACAGTGCTTTAAGAGCTTAATACAATTTAATGGCACAATCACCACTTTAAAGAAACAAATCTTTGCTTGTCATTATCAGTCAATAAATAAATAAATGCCCTTTCACATTTGAGCCAATGATGCAAAGAACCTAAAAAAAATAGACCTAACCTAAAATATCTGGGGAAGCTCCCACACATGGACCCACAAACTTTGATGTTCACATTAGCAGCAATAATCTAGTTTAGTTCTGCATTGCTATCAGCAACAGATATTGAGAACTTATGCTCTGCAGCACTAATGCAGTGTTTAAATAATACTACAAATGTTGTGAAGTATGAATCTGGGAATAATATTTTGTTGAACAATATCAAATAAGGTAACAGTGTACCAGAGAAAATGTGGATTTAATTGATGTAAAAGTAGTTATGTAATATATTTGTAAAATTTCAACAGAACCTTAGAAAGCTTCACTTAACCTCACAGGCAATCGACTTATATCTTAATGTTCATTACTCTAGATGAAATATGGCAGTTCCACCCAAGACTGAGTACGCACACATGATGCAAGAAGTCAACAAACAGACAACACAGGTTGCCATGGGATTCTAACAGCATATAAATATGATGATATATTTTTACTATCATTCTAGCTACTACATAAGGTTTATATATGTTCTGTTGACTGCATACAAGTTTTATATACTTTTACAGTAATCAACCCCCCACATTTTTTCTGGTTCACATTACCCTAATACTATTGCCCTATTTAATCGTTAGCACTCATTACAACATAATGCTCAAATTCACACTCCATAACTATTATTGTATTCTCTAACCACATTAACAATCGAGAATAAAATCACTTAATATCCAAAGATAAGGACGATGCGGAGCTAGACTCTTACCCTAGCAATTACCTTATCAGGTTTCGTGCTTGCACTTCACACTGTCATATCTAAGGAGATGTTTCTCAATTAATACAAAAGGTATAACACCATCTAATGATTACACAACATTACCATATGATTCCCAAACATATCAAAGACATCCGTGAAGGTGGGCTGACATATTTACAGCCTGCCTAACTTGAGTGTTAATATATGATCCAGGATTCAGACAAATATAATATGTTCATACATTCAAAAGCTAACAATTCAGGGATAAGGAAGGAAAAATATGATTCCACTCGCTAAAATCTTATTCATCCACTTTCCAAACAAGGACACAGTCCAGGACTCGACCAAAGCTCTCGTGAGCGTTGCATAGGGTGTACATGAGGTGACTGGTCCTCCAATCACGAGAATCTTAGAGTAATCAACAGACAACAACGATTACTTTCGTTTTTCAATAAAAACAAACGAACATACTTTCCAACCCAAAAGACTACACATAAAACCGTACCTGTCATCTATCAGAGAATTTCCAACTAATTTACCAAAGCAGTGCTTTCTATTACATACCCTCGGCCATCCTTATCGATTTCTTTATGTACCAGCTTCATTTTTGATGGAATATATTATAAAATAATATGTAGCGTGCGTACACATCGGGGAGACCTGGGTGACTGGCATACGACACACGTTGCCCTTCACTTGCCAACTCTCGCCTCCATTTAAAAGTTGTTGCATTATTTCTAATACTAAATTCAAATAGAATTGGACAGTACTGTTATAGGAATGAAGAAAAATTAGATGGCACGTAATATGAGAATACGATATACAAAAAAGATTAAGCAGGTAGTCTCCCACTAATAACGATTTAAACATCATTCCTCATACTACCACTGGGTATAAGGTATAATAAAAGCAAAGCCGTAGAAAAAAAATATGAATACAGATGTAAAGATATATATTCGAAATATTTTACAAGAAAAGCACAAAATATAATAATGTACATACGATTCAAAGAAACCATTAAAGAAAATGAAAAATCCCTTAGGGTATCTATACTATATTACAAATCTGTTCGAAGGTGGGCATCACTTAATCTCTACTCACAGTTACTTCCTTATTCTGTCAGAATTAGAGATTATGTTATGATAACCAAAATTCACAGAATACACTAAATAGGAGTGAAAGTTCGTCATAACGATTACCACTGCTTCAGTAGACATCATCGGGAAATTATTCGGAAGCAAGTTGATGGATCTCCAAGGGAGAAACCACACTGAATTACAACAGAATCTCCAAGAGCAGAGGTAAGGAGAAGGAAAGAGCCAAACAACAGCATGGGAAAACAACCAAGACTCGCTGAAAGTTCACCTTTCAAACCCATTGGTGTAAGGGACGTGTCCTATGCTTCAAAATGCTTGCTAAGCAGGTAACCTTATCACCAGAAGCTGACTACGTACATCACGAAGGTGTGATCCTTGGGTATGACCTAGTCTTTGACCTGACCCTGAGGAGTTAAGCCAAAGGACGAGTCACTGAAACCAGAGTTCGTACAGCAGTCCTCATGGGATGAGAGACGTGGGTTAGCATGGACGATTTTATGTGAAAAAGAAGTTTTGGGGAATTTCTCTTACCCACAGCCTCCATACACACACACACACACACACACACACGAGTCTAAATGGATGGCAATGGATTAAAGTAGAAGGGAGCTGAATGAAGTACGTGTCTCCTGCAGTGCAGCATAGATATTCGGAGTGAAATAAGAATGAATGGAAATACTGTTTGGGAAAAGAGAGGCAGCTCTCTTTCAGTTTCCATATGGTCAATATTTGATTTTTCTTCAAATTACGAGCGATGTTTGATTCCAGATCAAATCTCTTAGTGGCACAAAAATCACACTAAAATTATGGGTCTTTTGCTGTTTAATTCTTATAGTACTGGGAGACCAATTTTTATCGTGCTGGGAAACAATTTCTTATGGTGCTGGGAGACAAGACCTTATGGTGCTTGGAGACAAAAAATTCTTAAGGTACTGGGAGAGGAAGTCTTATGGTGCTGGGAGACAATTTCTTATAGTGCTGGGAGACCAATCCTTATGGTGCTGGGAGACAAATTATTAGGGTGCTGACACAAAATCTTATGGTGCTGGGAAACGAAATCCTGTGGTGCCGGGAGACAAATTCCTATTGTGCTGAGAGACAAATGAATAAAGTTTCACAAAGAAAGCTTAAGTCTTCCTCATGTTGTAAGGAATATTATGTTCCAAGTTGAACTTCTTTACAAGCGTCATAACTTAGGCAAGATCTACATTAGACTTTTGGATCTTATGCCATTCAGTCTCTCCGATAATGGAAAACAACCTTGAATTTTTATATCTGATTTCGACTTTTCAAATCGTGACCAAAGTCAGTTTGAAAGTCAGTGTGTGATTATCGAGAACAGATAAAACGATCCTTAAACGTCTGCTATGCTAGGCTAGCCACATAAACATTGCGAGCATAAGGTTTGTTTTTTCTTTTTCTTTGCTATTTTTAGGGTTGTTAAGCGGGGATAAGAGAGAAGTAGTTGGATAGTAGAAGCTACACTTTAGAAATGGGAAGTCACAGAGCATACTGGTGTGTTTTACCGAGGTGTGTGGGTGGCTTGCTAATGTTGCATAAATGTTTTTGGTGTTAGCATCACCTGACACCCTCCCCAAGGCCTCTCCTCCCCCCCCCCTCCCGACTCCGTCAGCAGTTCCTCCGTACCTCCTGGTGGTGCAGGAGAAGCTGGCGTGGCGAGACAGAGGCACACAAACTGATGGCAAAGAATACCCGACATCTTGGGCTCTTCTGTACAGAGGGAAGGAGTCACAGCATGATGGCAGGACACGCTAATGCGCATCCTACGCACTTGTATGTCTGAACAAAGGACTTCTTGACCGACACAAGCAGCAACCGTATACCTGTGGGTCCAGGTCTTCCTACTCAGCGAACGGTGGCCCACTGGGAATCATACATGACTGCTCATTGGTGGCAGGCCTGAAGAAGTATGCTTTCTGTCCAACTGCTGACCTATAACCTCACTAGCACATCTGTACAACACCTGCAGGCACTTGCTGGTGGAGAGGGCTGTACACCTGCACACACAAGCGTGTGGTGGATGAATATCTTTGCACACTGCAGCTGTATAAAACATTTATATACGTGCACTTTTTTTTCATCAACACATAAACTAGTGTTCCCGGGACATTTGTATCCTTCCCAATAATGTTTATTGCAAGACCTTACCTTGGCGAATCTGGCAACCCAACCTTGCCAGATCTTGCCTTAGTCTGGCTGGCAACCCTACTCCATGAACAACAGCCTGTGAATACAATAACAAATGCCTATCATGCTCAAGTAAATAAAAATGATCATCACATAATTACATCATATTGTTCTCATGACTTTCATGTGCGTTAAAACGAATACATACTTTATACCATTGTTACCTTTTTTTTAAAGTTTCTCCGCTCTTTCAGTTATTAGTAATGCTATCTTTGTTGTTCTCTTTGTTGCTAGTGTTACTTCTTTGCACTTTTTTCTTATTCATCTCATAACTTGCTGCTTTACCACTGCACTAGATATAATACATCCCATTTACAGAGCCGAACCTAGCTTGGATCAATGTTCGCTATACTCTTCACTGCAGCCTCATGTTCTTACAGTTATCTTCACTAAACTAAATTCATTGTGCTCTTCTTCATTATACCCTTATCTTCCCTATGCTAGGTTTACTGAACTCTGCTTCATTACATCATTATCTTTCAGTACCATTACCTTAACTAAGCTAGGCTCAAGGTCAGTCTGCATCATTACTCTTCTTCATTATACCGTCATTCACTGCTGAGGTCATTATCACACCCTCGATACTTCACTGACCTTTGATATTACCATTACGGATAAGGTCAAAGGTTAACTTTTTCACACCGACAGACATACTCTTACACAACACTATTTGTTCATATAGAGATGATTATCAATCATTATTCCATTGTCCATAATTAATTACTTCCTTACTACCTCAACTTCACGTCAAGTGGCCACAGACTTGAGCTTTACAGTTTAGATAAAAGACCATCTTACCTACGACGCCATCTTCATTACACGTCTTTCTACCCCGAGCAGACAGACAGAAGCTAAAAATGAAAATTCTCTTTGACAGAAAAGATACACAAAAAATCTCAAACATTACACATAAGATTTTCGTAGGATTCACGTCCGTCTGGCATGTTATCTGCAAGGATCAAGAATAACAGCGGCCACAAGACTGAGCCTTCAGAGACTTCACTGGCCACTCCAACCCACTTGTAAAAGGCTCCTCTGACATGGGCTCTTTAGTCCTTTCTGCTGGTGGCGCCAACCTTGACCGTGTACTGTTGGGTGAGGAGAGAAATTTCTGGAGGCTCTTGAGGTGCGAGAGGCCGCGTTACGCCAGGTTCTGCGGGTATGGCGAAGTGAGAGTGTGGCAGTGGATTTACCTTTCGGTACCTGTTCACCTGTGTCTGGGAACTCTACGTGCGATTGAATAGCCTTTTTAAACCTTTGTAAACTGCCGGCATTCATCGTCAGATTAGTTACTTTATTCCAACTTTCCACCATCCCAATGCTAAACCAGTACTTCTTTACATCCTTTCTGATTACCCTCTTGCCCAGGTACCTTGCTGTGGCCTGTGGTTACTCGAGTGTTACACCTCTCGAAGAACTGTTCGCGCAGCATCATCACCCAGCTGATCTAGATAACTGAAGGCTGCTTGCAGGTCGCTCCTCCCTACATTCTCTCTCTCTCTCTCCTTCATGGACGAGAGCTTTGTTTAGCCTTCATCTACTCTACACAGCTTAATCCTTTTAATTCAGGTTCCATTGTAGCTGTTTTCTCTAAGGCCCTGTCAACCAGACCTTTGTGCTTCTTATTCAGTGTGGTGACCGGACTCAGAAGACAGAATCTAGTTCTGGTCTGGTCTGGTATGGTGACCAGACTCACAAGGCAGAATCTGGTTCTGGTCTGGTATATAAGTAATTTACCGAAATATTTCCTTCCCCATAAACTTGCTTTTATGTTTCGTTTATCCCCAACTCCACATACATATAGAGCCTCCATATTCAACTCTTACATAGACTGTGCAGGGGATTTCAATGTACATCACAAAGGATTTTTTAGGTTCAAACTAGGACAATCCCAGTGTGGGTGTGCGGCAGTGTGTGTGTGTGTAAGGGGATTGTAGCAACGCCATGATGTACTGGCCAACCACACAGGGGAGTTAGTAATGGAGTCAAACAATACGTTAGCATCAACATGGACAGGTACTTCCAAACTCCTCTTTAGAGACGGTGTGGTGGAGGTGTTGATGAGAGCTACAGCAGATGACAGTTGTTGCCTTGTGGCGACCAGAGACGGATGTGTGAGAGGCGGGCTGCTCATGTTCCTGTCCTCTGTACCTTCCCAGATGGGAATGATGATGGAGGTGTTGCACATACAGGAGTAAGACCAGCTGGCCGAGACGCCAGCACCATCTAGAGCTGCGAGAACCACTACCTGGGCAAGAGTTGACGAGTGTGGGGAGGGAGGAAGGCCTCTACGTCAGAAAGTCCTGGCGTGTGAGGAGGCTATATGAGCCGTGAGCGTGGGAAGTGGGCGGGGTTGGGTCAACAGGGGTGTCACGTCTGCGGCCGCCCCTCCTACAGGAAACGAGCACACGGACTGACAACAGTCCGAGACATGGTTAGCTGTCCTACACACGGACTAACGGCAGTCCGAGATATCGTTAGTTCTCCCACACACGGACTAACGACAGTCCGAGACATCGTTAGTTCTCCCACACACGGACTAACGACAGTCCGAGACATCATTAGTTCTCCCACACACGGACTAACAACAGCCCAAGACATCGTTAGTTCTCCCACACACGGACTAGCGACAGCCCGAGACATCGTTAGTTGTCCCACACACGGACTAACGACAGTTCGAGACATCGTTAGTTGTCCCACACACGGACTAACGACAGTCCGAGACATCGTCAGTCCCACACACGGACCAGCGACAGCCCAAGACATCGTTAGTTGTCCCACACACGAACTAACGACAGTCCAAGACATCGTTAGTTGTCCCACACACGGACTGACAGCCCAAGACATCGTTAGTTGTCCCACACACGGACTAACGACAGCCCAAGACATCGTTAGTTCTCCCACACACGGACCAACGACCATCACTGTGTTCCCCTGATGACCACATTACCTAATGGGTTTACCTCATCATAGGAACCCGTATTTGTATCGACTCACAAGCGGATGATTAAATTCTTAACGTTCTTCATCCAGCAATGGCAGTATGAGATTCAGGTCTAGAAATCCACTCAAGCGAACTAGGTTAATAAGATATTAAATCCTATATATGATCATGACTAGGCTGGTAAGCTAAGCTACTTTTAATTCTATCAGTATATATATATATATATATATATATATATATATATATATGATAAAACATAATAAAGCAGTAAACATGAGTTTCAGTTCCATAAAGCAGTGGGAAAGTTTCCAGTTCTACGAAAATACATCATCTGCAGTGAATTCATTATAAGCAAATACCCCAATTATTCTATATTTTTTGAAAATATTTAACAGACAAAAAGCTAATCTTTCCAGACTTAAGACGACCCGGGAATGACAAATGAGGGAATGAATGCCGTGGAAGAGAAAAGGATGGAAACAAATCACTTCTTTCCTGAACGAAGTTCCTTACAGATTCCTCCCAAACACCTGTTGACATTAAACACGAAAAAAAAAAAAAATATAAAACAGCTGGGCTCATGGACGCCCAGGGATCACAAGCGTCCTTCATCTTATGAATTACTTGTCTTTAGTAAAAAAAGAAAATGATCATTACACGAGATATGAACAAAGTCATGAATGATGTAGACTCTCGCAGAAGTCATGGCCCCGAGAGCCTCTCACCCTACCTGCTTAGTGATTGTGTAGAGACACTTAACAAGGCACTTGAGACGCCCTTGTTGAAGCACTTACTGGAAGAGGGATCGCCGCCACCCACAGACATCAAGTGCTGACTACCGGTCAGCACAATCAGGAAGCTAATATATATATTTTAAATGTGTGTGTATGTGTGTGTGTGTGTGTGTATCTGTGTGCTACCGTACTCTGTTTGTCTGTGGTTACACTGCGACTGAAAATTCACCTTGGGCAAGGCTGTATCATCATCGCTTGATGACGAGAGGAAGTACACGGTCTCGCCGAAGAACTCAGTCCACAGAAGGCCATCGTTTCTCTGCGACTGGAAGTAGCGCACCTTAGGCTCTTGCATGGAGCTCCTGTAGGAGTCCTAGAGTAGCGCCAGGACCATTTCAAACTTTCTTGCACTGAGGCCTGACCTTTAATAAACCACTGCAATATAATAATAATAATAATAACTAATTATAATAACAATAATAATAATAATAATAATGACAATAATAATAATAATAATAACAATAATAATAATGACAATAATAATAATAATAATAATAATAATAATAATAATAATAATAATAATAATGAAACAATAGATAGTAATAAAGGTACCGATTGTTGGTTTGACCAAGGGCACAGCCTTGCCACACAAAAAAAAACATTACTTATAAGATTTCTACCTAGCACCTCTGGAACTGTACTAACATATCATTTGATGTATTTGCAAGGCAACTAAACCATTACTTGACTAAACGAAGGAAAACTTCTTCGAACACTTCATTCACATGCCTCTGAACTATATTCAAACTGTAATAAAACAAGGCAAAATACATTACCCAACTCAACAAGAAAGGCGAACAGAAAACGAGATTAGTATAACTTAGAGTCACAAGGTAAACAAGTGCGGGATGCTGTAGAAGGAGGAGGAGGAGGAGGAGGAGGGAGAAGGACCTAGAGGCCAGCCAGCCGTGTTAGTGAAAGCCGGTACGAGTGTCTCAGCTGACGGAAGGCTCAGTCGGGCCGCGGATCCTTAGTGCAACAGGTACGTCCACCGACACGCGCACAGACCCCCACCCACTCACACGCCCGGATGTGACGCTTTCCCGCCCAAATCTGAAACTAATCGCCCTCTCATCAACCTCACGACAGTTTAATTAAAAGAATCAATCAGGTCAATCGTCGATATCTTTAACAGCACAACTTTAGAAGTTCTGGAGAGAGAGAGAAAAAAAGAAAATGCATAGGAAATGTAATATCATTCGAGGGTGGTCGGTATGGAAAATTTGAAAATTCCATTTTCTAAAAACTTAATTAACACCAATGATTAAAAACTCAATCAGCGACTCGCAAAACAGAAAAGCTGCCAAAACATAAAGTACTGTGGGTGTGTCAATAATTTGTGCCTGGTTCGTGAATACCCCAGCAAGGATCGTAGCAGATACGAGTGACATCCGACATCGTGCGAGAAGTCTGCTAAATCAGTATTACTGGTAAAGTGATCAACATTGTTATAATCATGATAGTTCATGATATGTCATTGTTAGAGATGCTTGTCATTACTGCTAGTATCGCTTGCTACTGCTAGTACTGCCTGTAAGATGGGTACGCAAGCTTATTGTATCAGTTACAGCTTGTGTACAGGTATTGTATTACTGACATAATAGCTTGTATTGCTTGAAAGGTTTCTTATACTTGTACAGCTTGTAGTGTTGGTGAGAGAAGCTTGTTTTACATTTAGAATTACTTGTATTACGTTGGGAGGCTTCTGTTACTGCTAGTATTTCATACAATATGGATAGAAAGACTTGTTAATTGCTGAAGTGACTTCTGTTGATGTAAATGGCTTGTGTTAATGTTCGGGTGCTTTGTGTTATTGTTAGAATGAGCTGTGTTACAGTAGTCACCCGTGTTAAAGTGACTTGTATCAATCTAAAAGTGGTTTGTATTAGACTGCCTTGTGTTTATGTTAGAGTAGATTGTGTTCATGTTAGATTGGCTTGTGTTAATGTTAGGGTACGTTGTGTTAATGATAAAGTGGGTTGTGTTAATGTTAGATATAGCTTGTGTTAATGTTACAGTGGGTTGTGTTAATGTTCGATAGATATGGCTTGTGTCAATGTTACGATGGCTTATGTCAGTGTTAGAATTGTGTGTGTTGATGTTTAGTGTGGTTTGTGTTAGTGTCAGGGCTGCAGTGTTATAATTTGCGTCACTGTCAGTGGCTTTATTAACACCTGAAAAATCTTTTTTTATCGTTAACGGCTAGTTAGCGTAGGGTGATATGGAGTGTAGCCTATGTTGTTGTAACAATGGTTTGCCCTATTGTAAATGGCTATTGTGGCCTGTATTATTGTTAGGGTGGTTTGTTTTATTGTTAGCGGGATTTTATGAGTTAAAAAAGTAAACCTGTGGTATTGTTACATTGGTTTGTTTTGTTGTTTGAGGCTTTCTGTTACAACCGAGGCTTCCTGTTATTGTTAGGAGTGGCTTGATTCATTGTTTGGAGGGATTGTGCTGTGTTATCTATAGATATATATATATATTCTTTTGCTTTGCCTTGACTAACTGCGTTGTATTACAATGCTAATTATTCTTTTAGTAATGCCATTGATGTCTTTCTTGTGATTAAACGACTTGTGCCACTTTTATTTTTTTTAAGAATAGTTTGTGGTATGGTTAAGAATGATTTGTTGCGTTAGAACAGCACACAGGCACGCTAGAGAGAGAGAGAGAGAGAGAGAGAGAGAGAGAGAGAGAGAGAGAGTGAGAGAGAGAGAGATGAGACAGAGAGAGAGAGTGAGCTCCCCTCTACGCGTGTCCACTCGGGCATCAGACTCGGCAGGCTCTCCGACTTTCTCTGATAATGTTTAGAATTTCTCGTATCTATTTGCCTTCCTCCCGGCTTGTTGTGCGCTGTTGACCATTCACTCCTTTCTCTCTCGTTATTTACGACCGTCTCTCTCTCTCTCTCTCTCTTTCTCTAGGCCAGACCACCTCGCTTGGGCCCTGGGTCTATGTGGTCCGTGTATCTGTGTAACTCTCTCATCCCACAAGCGCGTAGCTTGTAGTAAGAATCTTTAACCTCCTCAACATCTTGCTACGACCTTTGAGAACGACAGAACGACCCTTGAGGACGACTGAACGACCCTTCCGTATGAGGGTCTGGCCTTTTCAGACCTGGCCCTTAAGGGATAGGCCAAAGACCAAGCCATCATTGCTCAAGGGTCGTAGCGTCGTGCTCAAGGGTCGTACCGTCGTGCGCAAGGGTCGTAACGTCGTGCTTATGGGTGGTACCGTCGTGCCCAAGGGTCGTACCGTCGCGCTCAAGGGTCGTACCGTCGTGCTCAAGGGTCTTGCCGTCGTGCTCAAGGATCGTATCGTCGTACTCAAGGGTCGTGCCGTCGTGCCCAAGGGTCGTACCGTAATGCCCAATGGTCGTACCGTCGTGCTCAAGGGTGTACCAGGGTGTACCGTCGTACTCAAGGTCGTGCCGTCTTGCTCAAGGGTCGTACCGTTGTACTCAAGGGTTGTGCCGTCGTGCTCAAGGGTCGTACCGTCGTGCCCAAGGGTCGTACCGTCGTGCTCAAGGGTCGTACCGTCGTACTCAAGGTCGTGCCGTTGTGCTCAAGGGTGGTAGCGTCGTACTCAAGGTCGTGCCGTCGTGCTCAAGGGTCGTACCATCGTACTCATGGGTCGTGCCGTCGTGCTCAAGGGTCATACCGTCGTATTCAAGGATCGTGCCGTTGTGCTCAGGGGTCGTTCCGTCGTACTCAATTGGACTACCTTACCCATATAGTTAGGTTTCACCTGAACTCCATTACTACTAAAGAGCTTCTGAATTAAACATGGAGCCAATTCGACTTCGTGCAACCCGCTTATACGAACAGCTCATCCCAGTCGCTATGGGCATCAAGTAGTGAGCGTATACTGGTTATACTAGTGTATGTCTCTGTGTTTGTGTAAAGACTCTATTCGACCTCCCCTCCCTCCTTTTCATAACTCCTGTTTATTGTTCTATTTCTATTCTGTATGTTTAGCATTTGGATATCATTAATTCACTAAACCGTTTATTATCATCATCATTATTCCATCGAGTAAGGAACGACTCTGTGTGTGTGTGTGTGTGTGAGAGAGAGAGAGAGAGAGAGAGAGAGAGAGAGAGAGAGAGAGAGAGAGAGAGAG
>JAYMFT010127663.1:0-13112 GCA_038088735.1 Panulirus argus | reverse complement strand
TACAAATTATAACTAGGGAGCTCCAAAGCCACAAAGAATTTAATTTTGTATACAAGATTTATTGTATCACAATTTGATGAATAAAGTATCTTTATCTTTAATTATAGGCTGACAGCTGCGCTTAGGATTTGAGCCCTTGAGGGCCCATGTGTGAATTTATTTTCAAATGCTAACCACTGCTCGGTAGGAAAATTTATTATGAGACTTTAGTAACCATATTTCAATAAATATAAAAGCATGGTGGTTGATAATGTAAAACAATACGTAGTAGTAATCAAGGAAGTTTTGTTTAGTGAAGAAAATTAAAATACTATTGCAGAAAAAGAAGTTTTTCCTTGTTATAGATGTATATCAATGTTTAGGAAGGTTGTGAAATGTATGTGGTTGTTTCATTGATCACTTGTGTAAATCTCTGAAACATAGTTAAGAATGCTACTGGCTCTTTTTACTTTCGAGGGATTAAGAGAGTTAGAAATATTGTAAAGATATATAAAGCGTCATTTGTGTTAAGTTTAGTGTATACTGTATAGCTCAAGGAGGAAGCTCAAATTGCTTCTGTTGTTTCCCCCCCCCCTTTCTTTAATCTCCTGATATGCAATTTACCCAATGCTACTACTTGTATTTATTATCTAACTTATATAAACTTAGGTTTCATACTTTTACAGCAGAAATGGGATGACTACTCCTTTATTGAAGCTTCTTTCATATTCTGTGCTCTGTGCTTAGAGTTTTTTCATTTGCCAAAGTTTTGAGTAAGCCCTCAGTTTTTCTCCCTTTCATGACTCATCTCAGCTTTAGCTTCCCCAATAACATCCTTACTAAGTTTTGCTCTCAAATATGTAAACTCTTACACATCATGCATTTTTTTCCATGCAAACTTGTACTACCCTGTGATATCCCATACATTTCAAAAAATTTATCGTTTCTTTTATTCTTGTTCACTTTGAGCATCCTCCTTCTACATTCTCATAGAAACAGCACACCATTTTTTCCAGCATTTCCCCCGATTTGGCTGGTAACAGCAGCAGCATCTTCACATAGTGAACAGTTCTTTGAGAGTTGTAGAAGTAGAGCAACCAAAGAACAAAACATGAAATTGAACAAGGAACTTAAGATGAAAAAAAATGTCTTTACAGTATAAGAGTGGTGAATAAATGGATCAGAATGATTAAGGACACTGTTAATACAGACAGCATACATAATTTTTGAAGTTGTATGATAGTAGAAAATGTTCAAGAGATGGGGCCTGAGGAATTTTACTCTCCATCACCATACAGTGCAAATAAGTAATTACTTGTAGGTGATCACAGAGTAACTGTGGTAAATTTCATTTTGTTTCTCCATGATTAACTGGTACATCAGAGTCATCCCACCTTGTCTTTATCTCACATTATACCCCATCCATAAAAAGGTTTGATGACCATGATGTCACAACCTTGTCAGACTCCAACATTTTTTTCTGACCACTCATTTATTCCACCACTTACTCTCACACACAAACCATTTTTGCAAGAAAAGCAGTTGATTTTGTCATATGCTTTTTTCAAATCACAAGCCCATGTTTCTCTTCACTGACAGCTGCCCTGCAAGTTAATGAGAATCTCCTTTGATCTCCTGGGGATTGGCAGCCTCCACCCCTTCGTTATGGAGAGGTTTACACCTCTGACCCTTTACGAATCACCCAAACAGTAGTCCTAGCACTAGCTTTTTCTGGAAAACCTGTGCAAAGACCTACCTCCACATGATGATGGTATTATCATCCTACCAACTGCCCAGCTGTGAAGGTTGATCACCTAATAATTATCTGGTCTCCAAGCACATCGGACAGGCATATCAGACATTTTTCTCTTTTCAGATTGTGTCTGGGTCCATTTGCTGAGACTGTGTTGTACCATTTGGCAATGGTCATATATAAGCCATTGAGTGGATATTTTTTCAGAGACTCAGAAACTTCCAATAATTTTCTCACGTTATTTATATAGTAGGCTAATCCCTGCCAAAAAGCTCAGGGCCCCAGTCCTTTCTAAGGATAATTCATAGACATGAGCCTTTTTAAGATAAATGTTCATTATTTTGAAAGAAATGGAGTGTATGAATATATATTCTATGTAGTTATCCCTGGGGATAGGGAAAAAAGAATTTTACCTCTGTATTTCCTGCTTGTTGTAGAATGCAACCAAGAGGGGTGGAAGTGGGAGGCTGGAAACCCTCTCCTTCTTTATCCAGAATGTTTTGGCTCTGAGTGAAACAAAACTTAAGGGTAAGGGGGCACAATGTTTTGGAATTGTCTTAGGGATTGGTGTGAGGGCAAAAACTAAAGAGGGGTGACACTACTGCAAAAGTAGTCGTGGGAATATGTGAAAAAATTTAAGTAAGTGAGCTCCTAATTGAAGTGGGTAGAAATGAAAGAGGATTATGAGATAGAGACAATTATTAGTGCTTATGTAATAGGCCTCAGGAAGGACAATGAAGAGAGTTGAGTGTTCTAGGAGCAGCTGAGTGAGTGTGTCAGCAGGTGTGAGGCAAGGTATTGGTTATTAGTGATGGATGAAATAAATGCAAAAGTAAGTAATGTAGCAATTGGGGGCATGGGGTAACCAATATTGTGAGTTAGAATGGCAAACAGCTTGTGGAGTTGTGTGCTGAAAATAGACTGGTGACCAGGAATCCTCAGTTTGAAAAGAGGGACATGTATAAGTATATGTGGGTGAGTAGGGAAGATGTTCATCAGGCATTATTAGATTACATTCTTGTTCAAAGACTTTGAAAAGAGAATCTCTTTGATATTAATGTGCTGAGAGAGGCAGCTGTTGGGATGTCTGGTCATTACCTGGTGGAGACATGAGTGAAGAAGTGTAGAGGTTTTCAGAACAGAGAAAATGATGCGAGTGAGGAGAGGATGGTGTAAGTGAACTTTGAAAAGAGAAATGTGTAAATAAATACCTTGAGAGATTGAGAATAGGTGAGAGTAAATGAAGATAGGGGAGTGGGTGAGAACTGGGAGGTATTTAGGGAAACATTGCTAGCATGTGCGAGAAAAGTCTGTGGCATGCAGAAGGTGCGAGATGGGCAAGTTATAAAGAGAATTGAGTGTAAATGGTGGTATAATGACGTAGAGTTGCTAGTGAAGGAGAAGAAAAAGGTGTGTGGACAGTACTTGCAGAGAAGGAGTGTGGGGTTGACAAGATCTGTTTAGGTTTAATGCCTCCAAGACCCAGTTTCTGCCCACCTTTCTCTCGAAAACTCCTCGCAACTTTCCTCTCTCCTTTGACAGTTCTGTAATTCGAACTCTTAACTCAATGAACATACTTGGTACTACTGTAACATCCACTCTTCCTTGAAAACCCCATATTATGGAAATAGCTGTCTTCTTCTAAGGAATTGGCAAGCCTGCTTAGATGTCGAAATTTCTGTTTCTCTGAAAAGTTACTCCATTTATGCAAAGGATTGTGTGGAATACTGCTCTCACATTTGGGGTGGTTCTAGCTTTGCATCCTTACTCGAAAGAGTGGAGGCAGAAGTGATCAGACTCATAAACTCTTCCAGGCTAACTTCTAAACTTTACCCTCTTCTCCTACACTGCCATGTTGGTTCACTTTTCCCCTCTAATAGGTATTATTTTGGTTTTTGCTCCCAGGAGCTGGCTGCTTGTGTGCCCCATCACTAGGTAAACCACACAATACTTGGCAAGCTGCTACATCACATGATTACTGTGTGGCCAATGGAAACTCACGGGTGGGTCATTTTGATAATTGTATCTTTCCTTACCCCTGGAAGCTTTGGAACTCTCCACCCTCTCATGTCTTTCCCAGTTACTATGACCTGTCACATTTTAAAAGACAGGTTTTTCACTTCCTCTAAAATTCATAAGTACTTTCCCCTTGTCTCTTCTTTTTCCCTTTCATAATCCTTTTTATGTTGCAAATAAGACCTGACCTTGATGTGAAATTTTGTCCGTGATTCGAGCCTCCAACATCAAGAGAGAGAGAGAGAGAGAAAGCAGCAGGACAAAAAGAACGGGCTGAAAAAGAGGGCAAATGAGAGTTGGGTTGAGCAAGTATCAGCATGCTTTAGGAAGAATAAGATGCTTTGGAAGGAGGTTGATAGAGCAAGGAAAATGAGAACAAATGGGAACAGAGGTGAAAGGAGCAAATGAGGAAGTAGTAATGGGTAGTGATGAGGTGAAGAGGTAATGGAGTCATAAAAAGTGGTTTAGTGAAGAAAGAAGAGGTGGTGAAAGCCTTGTGTAAAATGAAATGTGGCAAGGTGGCTGGAATGAATGACATTGATTGGTTAGTTAAGAGTTTCAGTGTATGTATGGGTCATGGTGAGGTGCCTGAAGACTGACAGAATGGATTTATTGCACCATTTTTATAAAGACAAAAGAGACGAAGGTGAGAATTCAAATTACAGAAGTATAAGTTTGTTGAGTCTACCAGTTAAGTTTAATGGAAGAGTGGTGATAATGGGGATGGTGGCATGCAAGGTACATCAGATTAGGGAGGAACAGTGTGGTTTCAGGTGTGGTAGTGGTCATGTGGATTAGGTCTTTGCTTTGAAGATTCTGTGTGAGAAATACATAGAGAAATGGAAGGATTTGTATGTTGCATCGATGGATCTGGAGAAATTATATGATATTGATAGAGGTGCCTTTTGGAAGATGGTAATAAGAAAAGTAATAAGAAGAGTGTGGAGAAATAGTTGGGACATATGGAAAGAACAGGTGAGGAGAGATTGAAAAGAGGATTTGTGTCAGAAGTGGAGATGAGAAAAGGGGAGACCAAGTAGGAGAAGGACTTAAGTCTCAAAAGAAGGAAGGACAGAGTGAAAAAGATTTTGATTCCTTGGGACCTGAACATGCAGGAGCATGAAGGGCATGCATGGAATAGAATGAATTGGAGGGATGCAGTATACAGGGGGCAACGTGCTGTCAGTGGACTGAACCAGGGCATATGAAGCAGCTAGGGGAAACTATGGAAAAGTCTTTGGAGCCAGGTTGTAGTTAGGAGGCAAGCAGAGTCCAGTAAGATCTGAGTGTATATATATAGATGTAATATTGGAGTTACTGGATCCCACCTGCTTGAGGTTACACCATGAGTGAAAAGTCACCTTAAATGAGGCTGTATCATTGAGAATACACCCACATCAAAGTACTTCCCTCTCCAAATGAGTCTGCATTTTCCTGTTACTGGAAGTAGTGCTTCCTTGAGCTGCATGAGCCTTTTGAAAGGTCCTGGTTAACACCAGGACTCCTTCGTAGATATTGGTCTTAGTGTAATTATAGATGAATGAAGAAGTTATATGTACAATTCATGAATGTATATATAGATGTAATTATCTATGAGGCAATGCGTTCCTTTTTTCAAAGGAAGTGAAATAACCTCTCCTCGTTATCAACTGTTAGGTCTTTCTGGTCTTTGGCTAAAGGCATTGCCATCAACTTCTGTTGCTCTAACTTTCCTTCACTTTTCCATTCTGGGGGTACTATAGCTGTCTGTCCCATAGACAAAGCTCCCATTTCTCCTCTAACTCTGCTTTGGATGACTTTAACATTCCTTCATCCTCTGATGCTCCTTTTACTAATCCTAGCCCCTTCCTGTGTCTCTTTTCAAACTGTCTAAAAAGCACTTCTTTCTCTGGACACAAGCAAGGCATCCATCCCTCTGTACTGAAAGAGTGTGCCTTTGAACTTGGTCTTCTGCATGCTTATATGTTCCATTTCTATTTAAAAATCAGAACTTTTCCTTCTTCCCAGAAGCATGCATTGGTACATCCCATCCCTAAGAAGGGTGACCAATCTAACCCCTCGAATTGTCATCATGTTGCTTTGACATCTACCTTTTCCATATCCTCATATATCTGGAATCACACAGTCTTCTCTCTTATCACCAGTAAGGCTTCTGTAAGGAGAGATCCACTGCTGATATTCTTTCCTATCTTGCTAATGTTTAGTCATCATCCTGGAAAGATTTTGAAGAATCCTGTGTAGTTACCCTTGATATTTCCTAAGTTTTTGACAGGATATGGCATCAGGATCTCATCTGTAAGAATTGTTAGATTACATACTAAATGAAAAGCATGCAGAAGAGAGACTTTTGAATGTGAATGTTTTTAGATGGGCAACTGTTGGGATGTCTGAAGTTGAAGATGAAGATTTGTAGGAGTTTTGGAAAAGAGGAAATGATATGTATAAGTGAGCTTGGGAAAGACAGTTGAAGAAATACCGGGAGAGACGGTGTGTAGAATGGCAAAAGGTGAGAGTAAAGGAAACAGGGGGATTGGATGAGGAATAGGAGATATTTAATGGTGGCATGTGCAAGAGAGATGTGTGACATGTGCGAGATGGGCAGCTGAACAGATGAGAAAGGGTAGTGAGTGATGGGGTGGAAAAGCAAAGATGCTATTGATAAAGAAAAGAGAGGGGGATTGGTAATCCTTGCAGGGAAAGAGTGCAAATGATTGGGAGTTGTACAAGAGAAAGTGGCAGGTCAAGAGAAAGGTGAAGGGGGTTAAAAAGAGGGCAAATCTGAGTTGGGATGAGTGATTACCCGTAAACTTCAGGGAGAAAGATATGTTTTAGAAAGAGGTTGATAGCGTGAGAAAAACAAGAAAACAAATAGGAACATTAATGAAAGGGGCAAATGGAGAAGTGGTAATAAGTAGTGATGAGGCGAGGAAGAGATGGAGTGTTAGATAATAGGGTGTTTGGGTTGGAGAGTGAGAAAGGTGAAGGGAGAAGAGGAGGTTGTAACGTGAATGTGAAGGTGATGAAATTGACAAGATAGTTGGGAAGTTTTGATAACTGTTTCTTTCTGTACACCTCAAAGCTTTGGAACTCGCTACCTTTTCATATCCTTCCCAATAACTATAACCTGGTGCATCTTAAAAGACAGGTTTTTCACTTCCTTCATGATTCATTAATACTTTCCCTTCCTCTTATTTTTCCCTTTCATAATCCTATGTACATTTCAATTAAGGCTCAGCTATGATGTGTACTTTTGTCCATGACTGGAGCCTCCAACATAAAAAAGAACATAGGGGCTGAAGTAAATGAGAATGGAAGTTATCTTGTGCATATCTTTACTTAGAGAGGTTTATTCCTTGGAAACACTTTTTGAAGCACAAGACAATTCACAGATATACTTTTATGAGGAATGATAGAAGGAAAAAACAAAAAGGATTCGATTGATTACGTGGCATTGGATTAAAGGTGCTGAATTCTAGAGTTTTAATAGGATTCTTTGGAGATTCTGACCATTGTGAAGTTCTTGTGTAGGTGAGGATCAGGAAGAAATGGAGGTATGGAAAAGAAAGGTAAAAGTGTCGGCAAGCAAGAAGATGAATTGGACAGAATGCAAGGAGGACTATGAAGAAGGTTGACCAAAAGTTTAGAATAATGAAGGGCAGAGGTGAAAGTATTGAAATAAAGAAAGGATTAAGGAACAGCATAGCCATCCTGGCCCTGACCTATGCAGCTGAATCATGGACCTGGAATGAGTCACAGAAGTCAAGAATCCAGGCAGTGGAAATGAGCAATTGGAGAGGAGCATGTGGTAAGACTAGATGGAATGAATAAAGAAATGAGTTTTTTTTTGAGAGATTTGGTATGGTAGGGAATGAATAATGGAGTGGTAGAGTGGATGAAATGCTATTCCTTAAGGTGATTTGGACATGTGGAAAAAATGTAAGGGAATTTGCAGAGAGTATATGATGGTACAATTAAAGGGGTTGATGTGAGTGGAACACCAACACATGTGACATGGGAAAATATAGTGGAAGAGCACTGGAGGGAGAGAAATAGGGAAAGAACATGTAGAATGGTGTATGTAAAGGAAGGTTGTAAGGACAGATAATTGGAAATTTTTTTTTTTTACTATGGCTACCCACTTGATGAGTCCTTGAAGGGAACAGACATTAGAGAGGTAGATAGATAGATAGATTCCCAATCATTGCTACATACATTCATATCACCTATTCCTTTGAGTAAAGGAACAATAATAACTCACCCAATCCTCTGGCACAGCTTTTGGCTTCCATGCTAAATTTCATATCAAATGCATTATACCATCACCCTTTCTCCTCCATACTTTAACATTTCAGCTTTAGTCCCATCAAATCCAGGTGCCTTTCCTACCTTCAACCTCATTATTGCCCTTTTTATTTCCCTTCTTGCTATAAGCCCTAGCTCTTGTATGCTTTTCCCTCCATCCTCCATACTTCCCATCTTGCAATAAGCCCCTGCCCTTGTATCATTTTCCTTCCATCCTTCATACCATGCATGTAACAACTGCTGCCTTTCCTTCTCCCACATTTATCAGCTCTTCAGGATACTCTTTCCATCTTCCTTTCTCTCCCTTGTTTTGATTCAGCAACTCCTCTTCCTTAATTTTCACATTTACATTTCCACTCTTACGTCTACCTCTTTCCTCCTTCATCTCCTTCCGATACAGTCTCTTATTTTCCCCAAACTTTTCACTAACTTTCTTCCAAAATCTTCATCTCCTTTCTTTTTGCTTTCCTCCATCAGCTTCTTAAAACACTTCTTACACATTTTATATTCTTTCCTCCTTGTTTGCTGAATTTCCACTGATACATTCCTCTCGAGCAGTCTACCATGTCACTGTACATTTCTTTTAAGCAATCTACATTTTTTTTCATCTCTTCCACAGCATTTCTAATCTCATCCATCGACCATGGATTTCCCCCTTTATTCTTATATATCACATCCTTTTAGCCAACAACTAATTCTACAATCCTTTACAGTCTTTTTCTAAACATTTTAAACAATCATTTACTCATGACTGCATTCCAGTATTTATTACGCTTTCATCTAAACTTTCTGTCACCCTTCTTTAATATTTCCCCTTGCATTCTCTTTAATTCATATTCTCACTTACCAACACTTTTACCTCTCGATTCTTTCTTACACCATACTTCCATTTTTCCCAGCACCTCACCTCCACAAGAACTGCAAAGTGGTCCCAATCTCCAAAGAAGCCTCATACAACTGTAGCATCCAGCACAGTCTTTCTCAGCCTTTCCACTGCCACATAGTAAATCAAACCCTTTTGTTTTTCTCTGTTAATTATACCAGGAAAAGTATATGTAAGAGTGTTGATTCATAGAGTGATGGAAGTGACTGAATGCAGAATAAGTGAGGAGCAAGGAGGTTTTAGGAAAGATAGGGTGTGTGTGGATCAGATTTTTGCTGTGAAAATGACAGTAGAAGAGTATCTAGTGAAAGGTACGAAGCTGTATGCAGCTTTTATGTATCTGGAGAAAGTTTATGTCAGTTGAGTGAAATGCTTTATGGAATGTGCTGAGGATACATGAGAAAGGGGGATAACTGTTGGATGGTTTGAAAGCCTCATATAAAGATGCAAATGCTTGTGTAAGAGTGGCTGGAGAGTTGAGCAAAAAGTTTTGGTGAGCATGTGGTGTGAGGCAGGGCTGTTTGATGTCACAAGGGCTTTTTAATGCGTTTATAGATGGAGTGATAAGAGAGATGAAAGCAAAACTCGGGAAAAGGTGAAGACGTATGGTGGCTAGTGACAAGCCTGTTTGCATATGGTACTGCGTTGTTTGCTAATAATGAAAAGGAATTGCAGAAGGTTGCAAGTGTGTTTTATGGTGTGTATTCATAGGCAATTGAAGGTAAATGCAATTAAAAGTACAGTAATGGTGTTTGAAAGGAATCAGAGTAAAAGTATAAATTATGCAAAGCCCTATAGTGAGAAAGGAAAATGTACAAAAACTGTGTTATAGGTATGGAAGAAAAAGACTGGAAGAGGTGACAGAATTTAAGTATCTGGGAGCTATCTTAAGAAAATTTTGAAATATAGAAGGAGAGATAAGGAAGAGAACAGTACAGGTTGGAAGGTTCATTGAGTCCCCATATAGAACAATGAAGGGTAGTCGTGTAAAGATTGAAGTGAAGAAAGGATTAAGGGACAGCATAATACTCTCGACCTTAACTTATCCTGCTGAGACATGGACATGTGATGAGTTGCATAGGTCAGGAATTCAGGCTGCGTAAAGGAGCTATTTAAGAGGAGCATGTAGTATGACTAGATGGAATGAAGAAAGTAATAAGGTGTTTGAAAGATTTGGTATGGCAGGGAATGCAAAGGGAATGAATTGTGGAGTGGTAGAGTGGATGGAATGTAATACTTTGAGGTGTTTTGGGCTTGTGGAAAGAATGCAAAATGAGAAGTGAAAGGATAGTGTATGATTTTACAATTAAAGGGGTTAGTAGGAGAGGAAGAGCACCTGTTGCATGGGAAGAATTGTGGAGGGTGAGAAATGGTTGAAGAATGCACAGAATGGTGTATGCAAGGTAGGCATGTAAGGACAGGGATGAGTGGAGACTCTTTTGTCATGGTCACCCCCTTGATAGGAGTTCCTGGAAGAATGGGGTCAGAGATTTAGACAGATAGATAGATAGAAGAGATCGTGAAAGCCTTGCACAAGAAGAAATATGGCAAGGTAGGTGGAGTGGATGGTTTTGTGGTCGTATTTTTTAGCCAAGGATTGGTGGAATGCATGTGCAGTGCCATTGTATAAAGACAAGGGGGACGAAGGTGAGTGTTCAAACTACAGAGGTATAAGTTTGTTGCATGTACCTGGTAAGTTACATGGGAAAGTTGTGATTGAGAGTGTGAAGGCATGTACAGAGCATCAAAGTAGGAGAAACAGTGTAGTTTGAGGAGTGGTAGAGGATGTTGAGATCATGTGTTTGCTTTAAAGAATATGTGTGAGAAATATATAGAGAAACAGAAGAATTTGTATGTGTCATTTATGAATCTGGAGAAGTCATATAATAGGGTTAATAGGGATGCCTTGTGGAAGGTCATACAATTACATGGTGTGGTAGGAAAGCTACTAGAAGCTGTGAGTAGTTTCTCTCAAGTGTTTAAGGCATGTGTATGAGTAGAAAGAGAAGAGAGTAAGTGGATCAGGTGGAGGTTGGCCTGTGGCAGGGGTGTGTGATGTTACCAGAGCTGTTCGATTTGCTTACAGATGGGGTGGTGAGGGAGATAAATGCAAGGGTTTTGGAGAGAGGGGTGAGTTTGCAGTATATAGGGGATGAGGGGATCTGGGAATTGAGTCAGTTGTTGTTTACTGTTGACATAGCGCTGATGGAAAGATTGAGTAAGAAACTGCAGAGGTTTGTGACATTGGAAGTGTGTGTATGAATGGAGGAAGTTGAGAGTAAGTGTGAATAAAAGCAAGGTTAATAGGTTTAGCAAGACAGAGGAACAGGTTTGCTTGGGCATGAGTTTGAATGGAGCAGATTTAGAGGAATTGAAGGGTTTCACAGTGAATGCCTGGTACCTGGGAGTGGACATGGCAGCAAATTGAAACATGGAAGTCAAGGTGAGTCATGGGTTGGTTGAGGGGGACGAAGGTTCTATAAGCATTTGAGATATTCTTGGAAAGAGAGGTCATTATCAGGTGGGCAAAAATTATCCCAATTATGTATGAATGTGAGGCATAGGCTGTACGTAAGGAAGTGTGGAGGAGGATGGATGTTTTGGAAGTGCTGAAGATGGTGTGTTGAAATGGTTTGGACCACTGAAGAGAATGAGTGAGGAAAGGTTAAAAAAGAGGATACATGTGTCAGAAGTTGAGGGGAAAAGAAGACTGGGGAGACCAAACTGGAGATGGAAGGATGGAGTGAAAAATGTGTTTTGAGTACTTAAGGCCTGAACATGGAAGAGGGTGAAAGGCATGCACTGGATGGAGTGAATTGGAATGATGTGGTTCAGTGGACAATGTGAAGCAGCAGGAGAAACCACAGAAATGTTTTAGGGCATGGTTTTGGATAGGGGGCTGTGGTTATCGTGCATTACACATTCCATCTAGAGAATGGATGTGGGCGAATGCAGCCTTTCTTTATCTGTTCCTGGGACTGTCTGTTCCATCTATCTATATCTCTGACACCCGTTCCCTCCGGGAACTTCCGTCAAGGGGTGGCCACGACGAAAGAGTCTTCACTTATCCCTGTCCTTACATACCTCCACACATACCCCATTCCATGCATTCTACCTCTGTTTCTCTTCCTCCAGTATTCCTCTATCCTATTTGCACATGTCACAGGTGGTCTTCCACTCACACTAACCCCTCTAATTGTACTGTCATGCACTCTACTTGTAAACTTCTGGTCCTGCATTCTTTCCACATGACCAAACCACCTCAAAGTATTGCGTTTCTCCCATTCTACCACTCGACAATTCATTCCCTTTGCATTCCTTGCCATACTACATCTTTCGTACACCTTTTCATTTCTTTCTTCATTCCATCTAGTCACACCAAATGCACTTCTCAAATAGCTCATTTCCACAGCCTGGATTCTTTGCTCATTTCCACATCCTGGATTCTTGACCTCTTTGCCTAATTCCACATCCATGTTTTGGCTGCATAGGTCAGTGATGGGAGGACTATGCTGTCCCTTAACCCTCTCTTCACTTCCATACTTACACCTCCACCCTTCATTATTTTATTAAGGGACCCAATGGCTCTTCTACCCTGTACTGCTCTCTCCTCTTATCTCTCCTTCCATATCACCACACTTACCCAAGACAGCTCCCAGATTCTTAAATTTCCTCACCTCTTCCAGTCTTTTTCTTCCCATATCCATAGCACAATTAAATACACTTTCTTCTTTCACTCTATATGGTTTTAAAAAGTCTACACTTCCCCTCCGTTTCCTTTCAAACACCATTGCTTTAGTTCTACATGCATTACTTCAATTTCCTCTGCTTGCACACATCATAAAACACACTTACAACCATCTGCAACTCCTCTTCACTCTCAGCAAACAACACAGTATCATCCACAAATAGGCTTGCCACTATCCACCATATCTCACTGCCACACTCCATCTCTTCACCCCTTTCCCCTAGTTTTGCTTTCACCCCTCTTATCACTCCATTCATATATGTATTAAAAAGCTATGGTGACATCACACAGCCCCAACTCACACCTGCATGTATCCCAAAACTTTCGCTTAGCTCTCCATCCACTCTTATACATGCATTTGCTCCTCTATAGAAGGCTTTTACACCATCCAACAGTTGTTCCCCTTTACCATATATCCTTAACACATCCCA
>JAYMFT010127652.1:0-13112 GCA_038088735.1 Panulirus argus | reverse complement strand
ATATATATATATATATATATATATAGAGAGAGAGAGAGAGAGAGAGAGAGAGAGAGAGAGAGACAGACAGACAGACAAACATATAGATGGATAGATAAAGAGATAGATAGATAGACAGAAATATATATTCCCGGTCCTCAGACCTTACAGATCACAGACAAGCCCTCCCTGCCATACAGCTATAAGCATATAAGCAGTGTGACCCTTGACAGAACATTACTCACACTTTTGCAGAAAGCGCACAGGATTTCCTCAGGATGACCATATTGCCGGCACTTAAAGCAACGCGGGGGGGGGGGGGGGTAAGGCCTAAGGTGACATACATACCCAGCTGCAATCGCGTCCGGCAATTTTTGATTCACCAACTATCAATGCGATCACAATGGGGTCCTAAGTCTTTCGCCATTTATAAATCTGGCGATGAACCGTCATATCCAAGGCATTCAGGACGAGAAGATTGTTCCCCCTGCGGAAGTTCAAGGACGCTGAGATGGAGGGGGCCACAACATCATAGGAATGAAACTTCCTCAACTTATGAAGGTCAGCTAGCTGGCTCGCCGATTTTACTTCAGTAAATAGGCCAACACCTGTCAGTTTCCTCATGGTTTCGTCAGCGCCCGCCTGGCCATGAGTTACCTTCCACATCAGGAATGCATCGTGGAAGGGCTAGCTAGAGTCGTCGATACCTTTATGAGTAAGATAAGGATATCAGGATTTCTAGATGTAGCGTTCATGTTGTCAACCATCACTACCCACTTATGGCAGCAACGGATGGCGTACTAACCCCAAGACAATAAGGTTGAAAAAAGAAATAAAGCTTTCTTTATGAAAAAAGAGAAATAAAATGAGGCAACTAATTAGTCAGGAAAGTGTTCCAAAGTAAGGCCGGACATGAGGCCAGGTTGAGTTCTTCCACCAACGCCTCTCAGCGAGAAAGTTCAATTTAATTCGTCGTATGAAACTTATCAGCACACCAATATACATTCCACACCTTATAAAGAAAAAAAAAAACGGGGAAAACAGGTACAGGGTCAGTTAGCTGAACGTCACGACCAGAACGGACACCTGCTGACACGCGACTGATAAAAGTGGAGGAGGAAGAGGTTGGGTTGGGACGCAGGTGCCCTCTTCTCCCGACTACGTCCTCACACCAAAAAGAAATCCCTCGAACTCGAGAGCTTCGGTCAACAGATGTTCAATCTCTCGGTGTAAACACAGACGACCACTTTCTAATCCCACACAGCCCACTGGGGTGGCACCGGTCAACGGTTTTACTGTTCTTGGAATTGTTTTTAGAATTTTGCAATAAAGTGGATCAGAATCCATCGTATCCATTTGGTACGACCTAAAAATCAGAGTATGACCATTGAGCACGACTGTACGACATTTAAGGATGATAACTAAGCCATCGTACCCAACGGTCGTGCTCTCGTGCTCCAAAAGTTAAAGAGTACAGTCATCCTTGTGCATGACGACGAGATATCCTAGCATTTTGAAGTGACCCATCGCTACTCTCTCAAAGATCAGGCCATCATAGCCAAGAGTCACTACCGTAAGGCTTACGGAGAAAGACAACCGTTGTTACGCAGAGTAACATCTCTCACTGTCACTATTGATATATTCTCTCACACAGACACCCATTTCCAATATAAAAACAACACCAGACAGTACTTACAGGTTTTGCGCTATTGGATTCATAACTTCCTAAAGACCTTTTCTCTTCACATCATAACTGTCTCAGTCTAGAACCACATCACGCATGTTCTTCCTTTATAATGTTTTCTCCACTAACTCTATAAGCGTACAGATTCTGTCCCATAATCCCTTCTTCCATCCCTCAATGTTCTTTGTTCTTCGCATGAAAATGGGTTTAGAGCCCTAGTTCACGTAACCACAAATCTACTAAAAAGTACTTATTCCTCTGTATTTCCTGAAGACAGTTTTATAACCTTTGCTTTCACAATACTCGAGCAATCACTGGTGTCGTCCAGTCGCTGGGTCACGACGGGCTTCTCAGCTGCTCTGCTCACCTTCCTCACATCCATCGCGCTGCAGCTCCAGCCGCCTTACTCACCCACCGCTACCATAACCATCACAGCAGCTCTTCCATTCTCGAGTGGCATCGTAACTCTCCTTACCTCCTCCTCTGTAATAACTTTTTCCTCATCTGTATTCCTTGCCGAGCCCATCCCCGCCTCTCACCTGCTGCTCCAGTGCCCACAACTCTCACATCATAACCACCAGTCAAGTGCTCTAACACTCTCCCGCTCCACCTCTCACAGAGTTCATCCGCTCTTGGGGACCGTCTCCCACATCATATTTCATACAGACCTCACCTCCTGGAACGGTTATTCTTCGCCTTCCATTTTTAATTCAACCTTTTACCAAGTTTCTCATTATTGCTATTCTTTTTCGTTTGTAAGACTTAATGAGCATCACTCTTTGTCTGCCATTCTTTATCTTCCAGATTATTTATCTCTTCTTCCCACTTCTTTTTTTCTTTTATATCCATGATCTGCGTCTTCATTCTATCCAGCAGCTCCCATTTCCAGTCCCTCTCTGGTCTTTTGATTCCACCTACAACTGTGGCTGTTCCAGTACATTCATCAGATGGCTCCACATCTCCATAACATTACCTACCGTAACACACTGCGTGAGCACGTCATAAGACACTGGTGCCCCCTCGATGATGCTGTTTCATTCGAAATTAGAAAATTTTTCCGAAATGCTTCCGCCCCTTGTGACCAACTACAACTGTACTTCCTCAAATGATAATGATCCACATCTTATTAATAGTCTTACGAGTTCTACATGAGAGCAACAGCATGTACAAAACTGCACTCAGCGTGTACCAATACAGGATGGGCACAAAGTATCTTTGCATGGAAAACAAAATAATTTTTCTTCTTCTTTTGTGTAATATGCTCCTACAAGAAATCCCTGAGCATGCTGCAAACGTGGTTCGTTCCAGAAGTGTGAGTGAAAGGAGCCTCGCATTCTACAGCCAGACGGTGCACCGGCACAGCATGATCTCGCAAATCTAAAAACATTTGAGCAACATATATTCAATGGACGATGGATTGGATGAGGGGTCTGGTTTGGTGAGGCCGCCTCGAAGCCAAGATTTAACGTGGGATAATTTAATCTCGGGGAAATTGTGAAAGATTTGATATCCTACCTGTAGACAACGAATAAAGGGGATCTAATCACAGCAATTGAGGGACTGATTTAACGAAATTTAGCCTCGAAAGTGGAAGAACACGTCTTTGAGAACATGGACATAGATCAAACAACGTGCAGGGAACGGTGGCCAGCATATAAATGTGTTGTGTAATTCCAGTGCAAACAGACTAAATGCCCGTCCAAATAAGCGCCCGTGGGCTTTAGCCTCTCGTACAGAAAATAGTTATTTGTACGTGACATCACAACTAAACGAGGCCTGTCCCGGCCACTCACCAGGTTGGTGGGCAGAGCCTGATCTTCCAATTTCAGTTATGCTGGTTTATATATTTTCTTTTAGTCTGGTTTGTCGGTACGCATTTTTACGGCGGGACAGGGAAATCCTACCCGATATACTTGCAGTCAGAATCCGGATTAATGGTAGGACGATATCACCTTGAAATACGGATAAGATTTTTCTTTTTTCCTTGGAGGGAATATTGATTTGTTTATCCTATTAAGGATCTTTGGCGGAAAACTCTGAAGATGATAAGCAAAGCTTTAGGACTCAAGGGAGGCGTTATAAACTAAGATTTTGAACACTAGACATATTCGAACCACGGTTTAAGCCCCGAGCGCTCTGTGAGACTCAATCAGAGTTAGACCAGGGCTTAACCACAGCTCATAACTAGCACTGAGAGATAGTCCTCTGTTAACAAACACTATTCACGTATAAACATAGCACGATATACTGCCGTTTATTCCACTGAAAGACTTTCTCAAACTTTATAAATGTAAATTTTCGATTTTTTTTTTTATCTCTCCGTCACAGCAACTTGTTTCGGTCTTAAAGTAATAAGTACAGAATACGTTACCGATGGACTACGAATCTGATTCAATCGCTACTCCGGAGAGAATCCTGGAACGGAACGTTCCCGGATCAGTGACTCTTTTGAAGAGCGAATGAGGAACGAGGCTTGTGTCAGTTGATGTTCGGAGCTTCCGACTCGACCCCCAGGCCGCGTACGCTGATCTTCCTCTCCCCAACAGCAGTAATCCTACAAACGCTGATGAGTTTCAATCCCTGTCATTCAAGTGTTGTAGCCCCCTCGATTGATTCGTCCCATCCCATTTCTATCAGCTAGCGAGGGGGTTCCCGTCAATGGGTGGAAATACTCTGCAACACTGCAGCTGTCGCCAGACGCACAACACACCCGCAAGGCATCCTGTGTTCCTGCAGTAACCACACACACACACACACACACACAATCACTAAACATCATAAATTTCCATACTCAAACAAGAGCAACTCGTGTACACAACACCCACATGCATACATATCCAAGCATTCATTTAAAAAGCCACAATAGTGAATACAAGTACAACACAGCCTCACAAAAGCTACTTGTCTAAATAACATCAACTCGTCCACATATTTACATAACACCCAGATGTCCAAAAGCATTCTCTCCATCACACAGAAAAAGACACACACCAAATCACCCGTGTGTCCACAAAACAAACACACGCCTACACAACAACTTTATATCCACACAACACCCACACGTCCACGACACGTGTACACATCCATACACCACGTCCACGACACATGTACACATCCATACACCCACACGTTCACAAGACACTTACACGTTCATATACCCCCACGTGCCATCACACTTACACATCCATACACTCCCCTGGCTACAGACAACCTACACATCCAGATAAACATCCTTCCACCCTTGCCTCTAAGTCATAAACTGAAATGTTTATGAATTCCTCATCAAGTTTTTTAACCGTTTTGTTTCCTTTATTGCGCAGAGCGTCTTCCATGCCCATACAATGACCTTCATCATAGGTTACATCCACGCTACTTTAATCATACCATTTGCCAAAGGCTTGAGGCAAAGATCTTCATACAACATACTGCAAATCTGATTTACATCCAATTAGGTTTGTTTTCATTTCGGGAGAGTGCGAGGTGGGAGACGGAGTAGAGAATACTCTGACGAGGCTACCAGCTGTGACGTCAAGCCTGGTTAGTCTGATTCGCCATCCTTCCAGGAAAATCTCCTTAGTGACAGAATACGACCAGCAGTGGCAGTCATAATACGGCTAATGTGTGTGGGGGTGGGGGCATGGGTGTATGTCGTCCGGATCAACGTTGACATGAGCAGCACTGTGGCCGTCCACTAATGAGGCTGAGGCGCGTCTCTCTCGACGTCCCTCTCTCTCTCCCGCCAATTCCGCCATGTGACGTCAGCGACGGGCACGGCCAGGATATGACGTACGGTGACGCGTGACCCGACGAGACGACAATGAGAGTGACACAGATCACCGTCACCTGCCGCTGTTACCCACGATGTGTCACTACCCAGACTGGGTCAGTCACAATGCTGGGTGGGTGAGACCGGACACACGCACTGATGACTGATGTGATCTACCGCGGTGTACCACAGCCTACCACATGACAGATGACCTGTACCTGTACCGCCGCCAACCACAGTCTCTTCCCATTCACGTTTATATTCCGAAGGGATATATCATAGCAAGGAATGCCTACCTACCTATCATCATTTTATGTCTTCCTTAACTACTACTGTATTTATCTACTGAAGTCTACACTGTATGATTATCAGACTTGGGCTCATCTGGAATTGCTTTTAGTCATTTTCTGAGGCTTCCGTTAAATTATTTTGTTCTTAAGGAACTTTGTGGTGTAGCGATTAACGTCGCTGACCGTGGAGCGTTCATGGGGTCGAGCGCATAGGTTCGAATCGTGGTAGCGGCAAGTCAGTTGCCCGTGCCGTCTCAATTAACATAAAAGAGAAAACTTTGTGCCATAGAAGTTTCTTATTTCACAATGAACACCCATTCTATGTTTGTCGATGGGCTTTCGTAAATAAATTTTTGCCGAGTTCAAAAGGAATTTCTGCAGACTACTTAATCAAACCCCGTTTCTTCCACGCTGGGATTTATGTTGTTTTAGAGCAAGACTGTTGTTTTTGATGCCCTTAATCTGCTGCCATGCATAAATCATAATACATCTTTCTCTTCTTTCTAAGCCGTACAGATTGAGTCCCTTTCTCCTCTCATGAAAATTGAAATGCTCATTTCCTTCGATCTCACAAGCGAAACGTTTCTGAATCTTTTTTTACCTCGTTCCTTTGTACTTTCTCCTGACGGCGACCATATGATACAACACTGTAGCACTCATGTCTGGTTCTATTTAATGTATGTGTTGAACCGCTTCATCACCAGTGTCTTATCTCCCGTGCTGAATGTTCTCCTTGTTCCTCAGCTCATAACTTGACCAGATGATGTTGTTCTGTCAAAGCGTTCGCCATACTCTAACTTGCCATTAATGATATTCCCAAGTCTTGACATCTGTTACGAATCTTCTTTCCTGATTGGCCTTTCGTACAGCGTGACCTTTACGTCCCATACCTTAACGTGGAACTTAAAAGAAAGGAAACTTTTTTTCTTAGAAAAGATGTACAGAAGGGCTTTTATACCTCAAGAGTGGTGGATATATGAAAAAAAAATGAATAAAGAGTTTAGTGCCTAAGGCCAGCATATAAAAGTTTAAAAAAGTTGTATGAAGTAGAGATGGTTCAACAGATGAGGCCTTACGAGTGTAAAACACACACACACACACACACACACACACAGAATGTCAACAATTTCAGAGAGAAAGAGATGGGGGTGGGGTAGGTGGCTATTCCCGGGAGTCAGTTGTGAGAAATGCTAAACGGTTCATGTGAGGTTCATTGGTGAACATCACCCCCAAAGTCCTGTCGTTACGAGCGCCGTGCACCGGGCCAGCCGGCTATATATAACCAGAGAGGCGTGATCCAGCCCTTTATGAAGACCCAGGAAATGAGTTTCAGGTAAATACAACCAAGTACACCAAGGGACGGGGGGAAGGGGACCAAATTCATCGCTGGCCGGTGTGTGTGTGTGTGTGTGTGTGTGTGTGTGTAGCTGTTCCATGTATACGGCGGGTGAAGGAGGACAAGTGCTCCCGAGACCATCCTCTGGTGCGAGATCGTCAGAATAACCAATTGAGGAGGAGGCCATACTACCAACCCCTCAATGACACTGAAATATACTACACGTACAAAGGATTTACGCAGATGGACGTCACTCGTGTCAAGGGAAAATAAACGTACACAAGTCAGTGGAAGCACACGCAATCAGCAGATTTTTACCATATTTATTGCACAAAAGACAACCTACCGATATCAAATATACCTCAAGATAACTAAATGCGAAAGAGAAATAGCTTTTTCGTGTAACATGTATGCATCAAACACATTTCAAGCAAACAGTATCCAGAAAGGAGAAAACCGTCACATTTTCCACATAAAATGGGTCTTAGCCAAACCAGAATAAATGGCCTTCAATGGCCTTCTTCTAAGTAAAGACGCTGAGAAAATCGGCTTCCCCAGCTGGATCTCCCGCCGTATCCCTGATCCCGAGGCGGACACGATACTCCACCGGGTCGGATGCTATTGGAGTCAACCGTCTTGGTTGCTATGGAGACCCAAGTGTGAACACCAACCTCGACTTCTTTCTCCCCTTCCTCGTTACATCCCATCCTCAGTGGGCGGACGTGATCGCCAATGCCGCTCACACAACCATACCCCACAACCAAACCTCTTGAGGATGCAGGTATTACACTGGGGGTACGACGGTGCGACCCTAACCCACGATGGCACGATCCAAGGGTCCTTCCGTCGTGCTTAAGGGGGTCGATGTACTTCTCAAAGGAAACTCTCTCTTCGGCCTCTTGTATCAAAAACTTTATCATCTAGAACAAAATGACGAAGAAAAGAACCTTGCCTCGCACCCTGTCTGACTCTCTCCTGTTTATCTGTGTTTTCCCTGCCTCCTGCCTCGTCTCTTCCATGTCCTTCTTCTCTTTTATCTTTCTGTGTGACTCTTGCTTAAGTCTTCTTCATTTTCTCCACCCGCTTCGAAATTCGTATTGTAGAAAACTGAAAGAAATTGGTTTAAAGCCTACGACGAATTGGTATTGTACGATCATAGGCGCCATGACACTGAAAAATTCCTACTGCCCGTAAAATTGGACGGTCTCGTGCGCCTGCACAGGAAACATAAAATTACTGTATACACAGAGAGTTTCACACACACGTTTGACACTGTATCGCAAGGGAGGCCGATTAAGAACACGGATCTCTTGGCAAAAATAAGGAGACTCCTTCAGTGTTTACAAGACTATCTCAGTGGAGGGAAACAACGGACGCATGTCAGAGAAGCCTTCTCAAAGCGGACTGAGGTCACCAGGTGAGTACCGCAGGACTCTGTTCAGGGACCGTTACTCTTCTTGATCTATGTAAATGACTTGCCTGAAGGTATGGACTCCTGCCTGAATATGTTTGCAGATTATGCAAAGGTAATAAGGGAAGTGAAAAGGGAGGAGGACTGCATAAACTTATAAGGGATTCTTGATAAGACTCCAACATTGCTCTGATATATAGTTAATAAAGTTTAACCTGAATACATGTACAGTAATAAGGTTGGATCACAATGAAAGAAAGCGTCCATATGGTTATCATCTAGAAGGAAACAAAATGCAGGAATCTGTGAGTGAGGATTTGGTGTCGACATCGTCCCCAACCTATCCCCAGAATCTCCCACCTTGTGAGAACAGTTAAGGAGACCGACTGTCAGTTAGCAAATATTAGAATTGCACTCAAGTTCATGCATAAAAATATATTCATCATGCTTACCACGTGCAGTAATACGGCCAAACTTAGAATATGCCTTTTAAGTTTGGCCACCGCACCGTTAGAAACACAAAGAGCTAATAGAGAGAAGGTTCGAAGGACAGAAACAAAGACCTGTGAGGGTCTGCTCAAACGCACCTTCCCTAAACTAGTATACGATCACCCTGCTAAGAGTCTACAACACAACGCTGGCCACACTGAAACGATGCTACAATACGTACGGTTTATAGCAACAATCTTGATGAGGCACATTACCTGATGAGGAATTCACCTGATAATGAGCATCATTCAGGGCAGGCTGGGATTACAATGGGCGGAGAAGGGAAGAAGAGAGTGAAGAGATGAAAAAGAGAGAGGATGGGAGAGTGGAGAAGGGAGAAAGGGAATGGGGAGGTGAGAGTGGGGACAAAAGAGGATGTGGGAGTGGAGAGATGAGGAAGGGAGCGTGGGGGAGACGCGAGCAAAAAAAAAAAGAGTGGGGAGAGTGAAGAAAGGAAGAGGGGGAGAAGGGAGAATAGATAGAAGGTAAGGACTGAAAGATTAAGGAGAAGGGAGAGTGTGGGGGAAAAGGAGGAAACAGTGAGGATGGGAGAGGATCTTTTACAAGCCGGAGTGAGAGGTGAATGTGTCCGACACCAGCGGTACAGCATCGCAGTCCCCACCCATCCCATCATAACTGTTATGTCACGAAGGTTTCCACTCAAATTATACCACAGCAGCCGTTCAACGTCTCTAGTGGTACCCGGCGGAGAGAGAGGAGATCCGCGGGGCGTGAGTCTCTGTATGCCAGAGTTATTTACCTTGTCCTCCCCAGCTGTCCCTGCTCAACCCTCTGTAAACCGTCTTGATTGCTGCAAAAAACGATAGACCTCGCTTGGGAATCAGTCGCCACTCTTTCTAATTCTCAGTACTCTCGTTCTTGGGGTGGTGTGATCACAGTAAATTGGCGCTTCCAAGAATATATCAACCTTCGAATAGAACTATCAGCTTAAAAAAAAAAAATGGTCCAAGAACAAGAAGAGATCAATACTCAATTGGACATTCTGGGAATACTGAGTCAGAGTAGATCGCAGAGAGGAGAGATGCGCCGGAGACACTAAACACAGTTAGAGACTACAAAAAAAGGCTCGTATTTGCACCTGAGAACAAAGGCTTTATCATAGATCTCCACGTCAGTGTGATGGAGGGCACACGAAGTCCAGCTCAGAACGACAGAAACTAAATACTAATTAAAACACAAGACTGTTTTATGGAAAGAAACCTTCCCATATATATATATATATATATATATATATATATATATATATATATATAACATCTATTACTCTTCGCGGCAAAGGAGACATTATAGAACCATACTGTGGGCCAGGGGCGAATTAAGTAAATACAGACATCTTGAGGAGGGGAGTTTTTCCAATTACGTGTTTTCCTCCGAATGTAAAATCCCCGCAACCAGATACCAGCCAGTACTTCAGACACATAAGATATCAGTTCAATATGCATCAATAAGTAATGGTATATTTTCCTATCACTAAACTTAAGAATCTATCGCTTCAATATTCCTATGTCTGTCGTTAAAAGTATATTTGTTTCTCACAAACGCGTGGTCCTCAGCTTGTTTCGTAACCACTGCTACCGGCAGTGGTTCAACAACCACCGTTAATCCCTTCAGTACAACGAGACGATCCTTGAGCACGAAGGTTAAGACCCCTTGGGGAAGACGTCCTGGTCACTGAGCTGATCTGTAAGGTCTTAGGTTTAAAGGCCAGGCTATCACACTGGAAGGTAGTACTGTACCTTCGTGATCAAGGGGTAAATACTTAGAAGAGCTGGTGTCTGCAACGCAGTTACATTTGTTTAATTAAAACGACGATATTGTTGCTCATTTATGCACAATTAATCAATCTATTCAAATATAATGAGGCAGTATATTAATAAGAGTAAGTTTAAACACAGCCAGAATACAAAATCAGAAAGAAAAAAAAAACATGGTCACTAATATTACAATTAATTGGATTTCTGTAAATTGAAAGAAGTATTCACTAATATTGATATATCTATCATTTATAACAATCCCAGGAACAATTTCTGTCAAAGGGTCATGGTGTTATCCAACACCTTTGTAAAGGCTCATGCCGCCCAAGGGTGCACTACTTCCAGTAGCAGGGAAATATAGACTCCTTTGCAGTGAGAAGTTCTTTGACGGGACTGTATTCCCGAATGATACAGCGTCGTAAAAGATGGCAAGGCCATTTAGGTTATTTCAGGAGGTGAAAAAGACGCAAAACTTCATAAAATAAGATATATCGATCGTCCGAAGCAGCCTTTTTTCTAGTATTCTTCTACGAACAGATTAAAAAGAAAAGATAAAACAATAAAACTATGTAATTAATAAAGAACATAAACGCATATATATCTATTTCAGAATACTTCTTTTGGAGAAACGGGAATAAAATGAAATATTTACAAATACACAGTATTTTGTTTAATATGGACTCTGGTAAATACTGACAAGACCACCCAGGGTTCACAGTGCCTCAAGCCGTTCAACATTTCTGCAAAGGCAATCGCTCATCTAACCATAGAGTACATCAATCTAATCATAAAAAAAACTGTGATGATTATCCCATAAAAAGATTATGTATATACCATCAAAACGAAAAAAAATGTATATACTAATTTGATCGCAGAATTATGTACACTAATTCAT
Source organism: Panulirus argus (assembly GCA_038088735.1). NCBI lineage: Eukaryota > Metazoa > Arthropoda > Malacostraca > Decapoda > Palinuridae > Panulirus > Panulirus argus. The sequence continues at coordinate 1,487 of JAYMFT010127652.1, read as the reverse complement.
CGATATACAGGACTTTGATAACTAATTCAACCATAAAAAGACAATTTCTTTCAGTCATTAACCTATTGATCCCAGTCAACACTATGTTTTTTTCTTAATTTTCTAAGCAATTTAGTTTGTGAGTAAACTATTCTATTTTGGAAAGACGACCTGTTTTTTATTGTCACGGGCGTTTCTAAAATTATGGAGATCTCAAATACCGAGAGTAATTCTAAAATCAATGAATCTATGAAGGGAGAAGAAAGCAAGACAAATCATACTTTCCTCTTTCTCATTTCTTCCGTTAAATGTGGTCCTGAAGCCTTGCCTTGGGAACTGGTACTGACGGCTGGAGCCTGGAGCTTTAGCCCAGGAATGAACCCTGCTCCTGAAGCACCACTTCTGAAGCCTAGATCTAAAGCCTAGAACCGTTGCCTTCTCCTGATGTGTAGAACTGAAGCCTAATTCTTGAGCGTACTCCCGATGCCTAGAAATGCGGCCAAGATGAACTGGAACCTTATCACAATGCCTAAAAGTGAAACCTAGTCTGACAAGTGACCATGAAGCCAGCGGACGAACTTTCCCCTACAAGAAACGTCGATTACTCCAGTTTTCTCCCCACACAGTTCCTGAGGAGGTAACAGGACATCATTTTCTTCTCAGTTTGTGAGTCTATGCATCTCGACGGCTCTTATTTGTTGCAAAAATACTGCCAAAGCCTATTAAAACTTCATAAATTGGCTTTACGACCTGATACGGCGGTCAAGTTATGCTGTGGCGACGTTGTTCATTAAACATTACCGAAGCGCACGCCACGAAAAAATAAATAATTAATTAAGAATTCATAAATCTACTTTCTTGACTTTACTAAATAATGAGAGTCTGGTTGGTGTTGTACACCATTAGGTGTAGCATTTCCCGTGCCGCTGTCTTAAAGACGGTGGGATAATGTATTAAAATGATGTGTTAGTGTCATGTGCTACCGAGATACGAAGAAACCAAATGCAGAAAAACAGTTTAGGATGCGATGTAAAGTTCAAGTGTAAGACTGGTGTTCTCTGGTCAATCAGAGACAAAAGGTCAACTTTACATGCCTTAGATTCCGACCTGCCTGAGCCTGGCTGCCCTCTGTTGCCGAGATTATAAACTACTAAACCAATGTCTACCCCTTGATGGCGCTCGTCCACTCAAGCCGTAACAGATGTAGATCTGATATACGAGCTGCTATCGGTGGGACACCCAGTATTTGATAACGGCGCTGAAATAATATTTCTTAAATATCTGATCAACGATAATAAATGTTTACTAATTTATCAAAAAAATATTTTAATTGACGGAATATGCGCTATTTTTCCGGCATTAGATTCTATACTTCTAAAATGGTAGTTACAGCTATGCCAGGCTGTCTTCTGTCTTTTAATATTGATTAAGATTCCTCCTTCACTCAGTGTTTTCATTGACTAAATATTCACATGAGTGAATTTAGTATGTGGTTCGATATAATATAT
>JAYMFT010127651.1:0-27200 GCA_038088735.1 Panulirus argus | reverse complement strand
GGGGGGGGGGGGGGGGGGGGGGGGGGGGGGAGGGGGGGGGGGGGGGGGGGGGGGGGGGGGGGGGGGGGGGGGGGGGTAGAGAAAAGAGTCCCCGTCGTAAATTTTTACCCAGTTGTCTGGAATACGACACCGGCGCCTACGGGGGGGTCGTAATCGCCTCGTTACGACGTGGTCTGTGTGGCACGCCCCTTACGACTTGTCGTGGTGGCGCAGAGAGAGAGAGAGAGAGAGAGAGAGAGAGAGAGAGAGAGAGAGAGAGAGTTGGCTCTGCGACGGGTGGTGGGCGGTGGCCGCCGCCCCTCCTCCTCGTCCTCCTATCCCCCGGCTAGCATATACGTTAGTCGGGGTGGCTGACAGAAGGGGAGGCCCTAAATACCTCCATAAGCCGGCCGACATGAAGGTAAATTACTTCATAAAACGGACGATTTTTCAATTAGGACCAGCCAGGGCTTCTCTCCAGAAGTTGACAGAGGGCTGTACCTGTTTATTTTATCTTCATACGCCGTTATGCAAGTGTGGACAAAGGGGGGGGGACCATTATTTTTCGCTTCGTTTATACGATTTATGTTTGTTAGTCTCGAGACAGAGAGACACGAGAGACCCGAAGGGCGCCAGAGGATTTATTATGATTCATTATTTTGACAGTGGTTGACGGACGGACTCCCTCTCATCTCCTCGTGTTACAAGTCGTCTTTTTTCTTCAGCTCATAGCTACTTTCACCTCCCGACCCTGTAACCCTTGATCTTAACTGTTATTTGAACTTTTCTCGGGTCGTCCGTAGGCTCCCGGCCCACACCTGCTGCCTATAGGGAGGCTGTGACCTTCCCTCAACGGTACGACCCTCCCCTAACCACGGACGGTACGACCCTCGAACACAGCCTTTGGTTACGGTGAGTCTCAAGGCTTACGTGAGATACTAGACCATCCCTACCCTTGGGTCGTGCCCTCAGTGCTTTGAAGGGTCGTATCGTGGTGCTCTGTGGGTCGTGCTGCCGTGCTATTGGGCTAAGGAGTGGAAGAAGAAAGCTTCTCCCGTCCTCCTCGTGTCATTTCTTCATCTTTTGTTGCTATATGGGGTCGAGTTGGATTCGAGTGACGTACACACACACACACACACACACGTTGGAATGAGCCCGGGTCGGAAACATGCCCAGCTGTCTGTAGGAGGGTACTGTGTGTGTGTGTGTGTGTGTAAGAATAGCTTGCCTGCTTCCTGCTGGGGACGAGGGAGAAGGGAAGAGACAGGAGGCGGCTGACCGTTCTCCGTCACGGGTCAGTGGTGGCTGGGCCGAAAGCACCCGGGCAGGAAATACTGCAGGAGGGGGGAATGGCGGGCAAGCAGTCGTGAGGGAGCTCTGTGAGGGACACAGGTGAGTGGAATGAGGACTTGGGAGTTGTGTGGTTGAATGGAACACCACGACAGTGAGACATGAAGCACAGAAAGGACTCCGTGGGAAGGCCCAGTGGTCGACTGCAGTAGTAGGAGAGTGGAACAGCAGCAGGCTCATCCCAGACACACCTGTAGGGGTAACAGAACCTTTCTATTCATTTCCCTACAGGAGACGACTTGATGCGGACGACCGTATATGCCTTTGTCGAAGCCGTGTTGGCTGAGGAGATGAAATAAATGATAATAATGTCAGTAATCTTGGATTGATTTAGGCTTCTGTGTTTAAAGCCTCGGCTGCTTAAAGTGGGAGATGTATTTTAAGAAAGGAAGTCAAAATAGGGTGGAGGATTCCACACCTCTCTAGCCAGGGCAGGATGGAGGAATCCTCGTTTGGGTTTCTCAACTCCTTTCCTTTGGCTTTTCTACTACTCTCTGGTCCCTCTCCGGCCGTTCCAATGTATCAGTTGTTTGATGCTGGTGTCCGCTGAGAAAGTGTGGGATGGAGCAGGTACTTGTGTGCTACAGGTCTAAATCTTAGGCTGGCTAGGGACACACACATACACAGACAGCTCACACAAAGCAGTGACCGAAAGGATACCTGTAGAACAGAGAGAGGGAAGCAGGATTGCGCCTGAGTGATAGAGGTTGTTGATATGAGGTAATTAGCCGGAGAGTTGATCAGATGGAGGGCTCTAAATTACGTCTTGGTCAGGGGAGTAGTTGAGATGATTGATTTGATTTGTGCTCTCAAGATGGTGCGTTATGTCCGGGCATAGCCCAGGGCTAGGGACAAAGGCGCCACAGTCCAGGAGGGCACAAAAGTCACTCGCTGTCCAGGGCCTGGACTCTGTGTCCAAAACCTTCCCTCGGCACAGCTCGTGTTCGCCAGCAACAGCGATTGCTAGAGATGTTTTCCCCCCACGTCGGCCGGAGGTACTTGTAACCGACCCTCTCTCTCCTGTCCCCCTAAAGCTGTGGCTGTGGGTGGGTCGTGAGGGGTGAGTGTGTCACCACGCTGGGGTGAGGGCTGTGGCCTCCGTGGGGGCCTGGCTGGCACTAGAGACCCGTGTGAAACCCCGAGCGAGCAGTGCCGGCCTGGCTACCACTCCCTCCCTCCCGCCGAGTCATCAGCTGGGTCTTGCACTGATGCCTGCCTGTGATTACTAACTGCAGATTCCATTTTCCCAGAGATTCGGGCTTCGTGTGTCAATGCCTTCTCTGTAAAGTGGTCCTTGAAAGGGCCTGATTAAGGAGGCTGTTGGGCTCTGCAGTTGGCTTGGTCTGTTACACACTTCAGGGAAATTCATCATGACTCAGTATTGGGATATTTGATCTTGTTTCTGATTTCCAGACTCACTCGATTTTTTATGTCAGTTGTGGTTCCAGTAACGTTATCTGTTGCAGATTTAGCCATAGTCCAGAGTTATGCCTGGGATGTAGTTATGATGTAGTTATGATATAGTTATGATGTCGTGTGGAGGTAGACTGGAATCTTTTGCCTGTGGAGCCAAATACTTAATTGGCAGGAATGAAATGGGGGCTTCACCTCTCTCATACGTTATGACGGGCGTTGTCTCTCTCCATTTTTGTATAGGATGGCGACTTAGGGCCGAAGAGAAAGCTCTGCACATCTTGTAGCTCTTCAGAAATTCAGGAGAAGACTGGAGCCAAGACGCTTCTTTTTTGTCTTAGGGTATTTGGCGACGGTACGACCCCTTCACCACGACAATACGACCCTTAAGTACGACCGCCTGGCCATGGTGTGTCCGGCCCGTCTTAGCCAAGGGCTGGAACCGCCTTTGAGTAAAGGCTTCCAATTGCCTCTATGGACTGAACCAGCCTTGAGACGACTTTGGTCACGCTCTCACACACACACACACACGAATCCTTGACCACTGGCCTGGCACTAAGGATCTGCCTGCAAATTGCCTTCACGCGCCTGGGGGGTTTGTCCGACCATGATATGAAGACAGTTCCTGATGCAGTAATTGCAGATGGTGTTCTTCGGGAGGGCGCCAGAGCTCCTGCTGGCGGCGGGTGTTGAGTCAACGCCGATCCTCCGAAGACTGTGGGTCCCGGCTGGAGTTGCTTGGCCCAGAGTCGGGCGGCGCCCTACCATGGGTTGGTGGTCGACCTCTCCTGGTGGTGTTATGAGCAGAGGGGCGTGAGTGTGTGTGTGTGTGTGTGTGTCCCTGGCAGGCCATGGGAGGCGAGGATGCCCAGGGCCTCAGGGTCTCGCAATGCATGACGGGATTATGATGATGACGCCCCCTCTCTCTCTCTCTCTCTCTCTCTATCTGTCTATCTATATCTATCTGTCTATCTATATCTATCTATCTATATGTCTCTCTACCTATCTATCTATCTATCCATCTATCTATCTATCTCTGTCTGTCTCTCTCTCTCTCAGGAGTCCATGACCGTTCATTACATCTCATACCACCACCACCACAGTCACCACCACACTGCACAGATGTCGTCCCTGGAATACAGTCTTAACCCTCTTGAGCACGACTGCCCTGCACGACCCTTGGCCACGACGGTACGACCCTTAGGTATAATGATTGTACCCTGACGCTCAAAGGTCGCACCGTCGTGTTCAAGGGTCATACCGTCGTGCTCAGGGGTCGTACCGTCATGCTTCAGGGTCGTGCCGTCGTGTTCAAGGGTCGTACCACGTCGTGTTCAAGGGTCGTACCGTCATGCTTCAGGGTCGTTCTGTCGTGCCCCAGGGTCGTACTTTCTGCACCCACGCCTCCCCCGCTCCGTTCTCATCTACAGCCGCGCCTCCCGCGCCCTGCCCTGGTATCCACCAGCCCGCGGCAGCAAAGGCGCGGGTCGATCATCGTCGACCTATCTCAGGTGTCGAATGCACACCGGCACCCATCAACCGACCTGACTGGGTCGCGGGATGACCCCGGGCCAGGACCTGCTGGGAGGCGAGAAGCCCTTCCTCACTAGGGCCAAGGATGGCTGAGGTTCCTCCGTCAGGCCCTGCTGGTTGGAAGAGGGCGTTCATAACTTGGGCCAAGGATGGCTGTAGGTTCCTCCGTCAGGCCCTGCTGGTTTGGGGAGGGCGTTCCTCACTAGGGGTCATGGAGGAGCGTTAGTCGGTGATATAACCGGGCTATGTTGAAGGAATAGACCTGCTGTGTTGAGGTGGCAGGAGGAGCCGTGATGTGGCGCGGGTCTTCTGTAGGGGATTACTTCACACTGAGAATAGGGATTCAGATTTGGGAGTGGATTTGTGATTGGGAGAGGGCTGTAGGAGAGGGTCCGTTGTAGGAAGGAGTGATTAGAGATGTATATCATACCACTTACGGGACTGTTCTATGTTGGAGAGCCGTTGTCATGTTGGAGATGGTGCTTTAGTCAGGGAAGGACGGGTCCGTGTTGGAGATGGTTCGTTGGTCAGGAAAGGACGGGTCCGTGTTGGAGATGATCATGGAGGGACGGGTGGGTCCGTGTTGGAGACGATCAGGGAGGAATGGGTCCGAGTTGGAGATGATCAGAGAAGGATCGGGTGGGTCCGTGTTGGAGATGGTTCGTTCGTCAGGGAGGTGAGGGACGGGTCCGTGGTGAGTGGTGGAAGATGACCTTCTCGGGAATGGAGGGAAGACAGTGCTAAACGTCCGCTTGGGGGATTATGTTCGTCCCACTTAGCATAGGAAACATAAACCCCCCTCCCTCCCCCCCCTCCCCCATAATGGTCCTGTCCCAAGGCCATCCGTGGCTAGATATTCCCCCTGGATGGTTCCTCTTGTTACCATCTTGTATATCATTCGTAATGAGTGGTTATATAAGTTAATTTGTTCTCGTGTCTTTTTTTTTTTTTAGAGAGAGAGAGAGAGAGAGAGAGAGAGAGACAGGATTTTGTTCATCTGCATTCCAACTATCTAAACTCCTGCCATGAGACCGTGACATCCCCTCACCCGCAAGCAGAGATCCTCTACCTCGGGGATTTCAACTATCACCATAGGGAATGGTTGAATTCCTCCCATACGGACGGTGGAGGGATCGAAGCCACGACACTTGAGTGAGATTATCGCCTGGGCCTTCCACCCGACCCATAAGGATCAGATCAAAATGCCAGGGTTTCATAACCCCAAGACTCGTGCCGTCGTATTCAAGGGTCGTACCGTCGTGATCGAGGGTCGTACCGTCGTGATCAAGGGTCGTGCCGTCGTGATCGAGGGACGTGCCGTCGTGATCGAGGGTCGTAACGTCATGCTCGAGGGTCGTGCCGTCATGCTCTTAAGTCGTACCTTCATGCTCAAGGGTCGTACTGTCGTGCTCGAGGGTCGTACCGTTATGCTCATGGAATTGACGTAATTCTCCGTAAGGCTTTCTGAGATCCCTACGAAGCTTCCCAGAAATGTGATGTTTGCCTCTATGACATTAATCTTCGAGATAGAGAAACAGATTACAATACACATCAAATTTTACCTAATTGCTGGATCATAATATGGAAGATACTGGTATGATTAAGTCAGTTAGCGAAGCGTTGATGATGACAACACCTAAGTTATCTTGCCCAAGATGCTAGAGTGATTCTGAGCACTTTTTCTTGAGATGGGACTGGAACTATCCGGGTAAGGGACTGAGTATTTTCCCCTCAGTAAGGACTTAGGGCCTTCCAGACTAGAGACAGAGTGTCTTCCAGATCTAGGGACTGAGTATCTTAAGGACTAGGGAATGAATGAATACCTTCCAGTATGGGGACTAAGGACCTTCCAAAAGCAAGGGACTGAGGACTTACCAGTTGAGGGACTCCCAGGTGAAGGACTTAAGTACCTTTCTGATTGTTTGCTGTGGGCTTTTCAGACAGTAGACAGAGATTCTTAGTGAGACTGGACCTCAGGACGCTCTGCAAGAGACTGAAGACCTTCCAGACAAGGGGACTGGAACGTCCCAGACCAGAAACTAACACCACACACTAAAGCTGGCGAGACTTAAGCTATAAGGCACATCGTGAAACACCTTAACAGCTCAGGGAATGGTCCTCAAGTCTGTACTGATGGGCACTTGGACTCTCTTTTACCATTCCCAGAAGAGACTGGAAACGGTTCCTTCAAAATCTGCTCACGAGGGGCGATCCATACCAAAGGTACAGCTGCTAAACTCAGAGGATAGATAGTGGAGTTAACAGTGTGTGGTATACGACCCTTCGACCCTTACAGCACGACCTTTGAGATGACCGAGAGATCATTAACCAGGACAGTCAAAGCCTTGGAACTAACCACCCTTAGTTACGACTTGCCAGGCCTTTGACATGACCCGTTTGGGCCGCGTTGAAGGCTAGACCATAAAGCATAAGGGTCTTTCCATTGTGGTTAAGGGTCGTACCATCGTGTTGAAGAGAACAAGACTGTAGAACGGATACAGATTGCTAATTGGCTTCACGACATCTCTCACACGACTGTGGTAGATGCACAGGTATGTGGCCTGGCAGACGTGGACAGCATGATTGATCAGATGAACAGAGAAAGTGGTCTGGAAAGCCGTTCAGGTAGAAGAGATGATCGCCTGGAACAGACTGAAGAGGAGGAGAGCTCTGGATTCAATTGAATTTTCAACTTTTGAACCTCACATTGGTAGGGTTGGCTGACTGGTGTTCATAGGTGGTGCTTGGCTGAGCGTGTGTGATTACCTTTGTGTACTGTAGTGGGAGGGAGTCCTTTGCTCCTGGAGCCTCTATCTCTCGACCATTCTCGACCATCGCACAGCCTTTTGGACTTGCGTATGCTGTTCGCGTTGACCACATCCTCGATCGGTTTAGTATGTGCGTCTGTGCGTGTCTGGTAACCCTTCCGTTGGTTGGGGAGGCGTTGGGGGGTGTCGTAATTATATTTACATACCTCTTTGTGCTTGTTGGCTCGAACGGTCGTGGTAACTGCAGGAGAAAATGGCATAAGTATCACATTTGTATTCTTGTTTCTTGATTGCTCGAAAGGTTACATCCTTGAATCCCCATGAGAACACGCTGGTACAGCGGTTGAGTATGCTTATATGACCTTTGACCTGACCCTAATTGGGGTCAAGTCAAAGGCTAGGCCATCAGAGCCAAGGACCGTATACTGTCTTGCACAAGAAATCGACTGAATTAACGTGAGATCTCTGGTATCTTTCCTTCCCCTTATATTTGAGATCGTTTCTTGCTGGTGTGAGTACGCCAGAGCAAAATGCCTCCCAAACAAGTACCTTTTTTACCGTCTGTTTACATATGTGGGCTGTGTGTGTAACATAAGCCAGGAGAGCGTGGGACGGCCGGCCGTGAGCAAGCATAGCTGGCCCAGCCCAGGGGCCCCCGGATGGTGACGTCACCACTCCCGCAGCACCTGCTGCGAGGGCCCGGCCTGAGGTCTCCTCCTGAAGGGGCCCCGAGGTGGGTCCTTTTTCAAAGGTGCGAATGGGTCTTTTGTAAGAGGAGTGTCTTTTACGGGTACCTGAAGGTGGGCAGTTGAAGTTCTGGCAGCCCTGAGCACCTACCTCGATTGGTCTGGGCTGAAGTCTCCTCCTGAAGGGGCCCCGAATGGGTCCTTTTTTAAGAGGACTCTCTTCAGGTTGTACCTGAAGGTGAGCAGTTGTAGTTCTTCCAGTCCTGAGCACCTACCTCGATTGGTCTGGCTTGTGGTCTCCTCCTGAAGGGTCCTCAAAGTGGGTCTTTTTTTTTAAGAGGAGTGTCTTCTTTCCTCCTGAAGAATCTTCGAAGTCTTGTGTTAAGAGAAGCGTCCTCGGTCGTTACAGGAGCTACCTGAAGGTGAGCAGTGCAGGTCCTATCAGCCCTGAGCACCTACCTCGATAGCCGTCCTGGGACCTGTAGATAAGGGGTGCTGGTCATGTCTGATTTGAGTTCCTTCCTGAAGGAGGGTCTGTGTTTATTACCTGACCCCCTGATTGTCCCCTTTGTATCAAGGCCTTATACAGTGACCTGTCGTGTATGGGTCTTGATGAGCAACTGATCTCATCTTTCACGGAAGAGGTGCCATTGTCGTGGGCGGGTGAATGGATCGTTTCCTGCACTCTCGAGTCACTCGGGATGGGTCTGCCACACCTGAATGTACTCTAATGGTTCGATCTCAGAGCCGAGACCGATTCCTTAATGACGGGGTCCAGAGGAGGGACATACGGGCCAGACTTCAGATGCTGGGGGTGAGGATGTCGCTGCTGAAGTCCCAGGATTGCTAGGGTGGTGATATATCTGCTGGGGGGGGGGGGGGGAAGGCTGAAGAAGGCTTTTGGGTACAGACGTCAGAAGTCAGGTTCTAGGGGATGATGTCACAGCTGGGGCTGGAGGTGGCTCTGGGTACATACCTCAGATGCCGGAGTGGTGATGTCATTCTTAGGGCACGGGGTGGCTAGGGGCTCCAAGCCCATACCATAGATGCTGGGGAAGGCTGGAAGCGCTGGGGTTACACCTCAGGTGCTGGGGCTGATGATAACAGGTGCTGGGGGAGACTGGGGGCTCTGGGGTCATACCTCAGGTGCTGGGGAGAAGGATGGAAGCGCTGGGATTACACCTTAGGTGCTGGGGGAGACTGGGGGCTCTGGAGTCATACCTCAGGTGCTGGGGAGAAGGCTGAGGGCGCTGGAGTCACACCTCAGGTGCTGAAGGTGATGATAACTGGTTCTGGGGGGAGACTAGGGGCTCTGGAGTCATACCTCAGGTGCTGGGGGCGATGATATCAGGTCCTGGGGAGAAGGCTGGAGGCCGAGAGCCGCCGGGATCATCCCCCCATCTCTCTTGATGGTAAAGTCGATACACTATCGACATCTTCACCCCTCGTCTGATGCGGACGATCAGGATTCCGTTATCACCATCACGGGCCGACGTGAGTAACAATACCTGATGGCTTGAGTGGGGGGAGAGAGAGAGAGAGCACCTCCGTTAAACATCTGCTGGAGACGTGTACGAGGCCTCGCAAACCTACAGGAACGAAGGGCAGGGAGTGGATAAACAGGCGGTTGAATCGCCTGTGGACAAGACATTTTACAAGCGCCCTACAGACTTGGGATGGCATTATGGGTTTGTAGGATGATATGAGGCGAGGTACAAGGATGGACTGGGGTCTTCCTGGATTCTAAGAAAGTTATATAGAGATGGGCTGAGGACCTACGTATTCCAGAATAGTTAGAAAGGTGGGCTGAAGACTCCTAGGGCTCCAGGCAAGTTCTAGATATGAGTTGAGGGCTTCATGGATTCCAGGCAAGTTCTAGAGAAGAGTTGAGGGCTTCTTGGGTTCCAGGCAAGTTCTGGAGACGGGCTGAGGGCTTGCTGGATTCCAGACAAGTTATATAGAAAACGGCTGAGGACACGCGTATTCCAGTGAAGTTAGAAAGGTGGGCTGGAGGCTTCATGGAGTCCAGGCAAGTTAGAGAGACGCTCTGAAGCATTTTGGTACCAGATACCCCAGGAATTTGACCTTGTCGTACAGCAGACTTTAGTTTAACTCTAACGTCAAGATTGCATAGTGTTGTTTATCCTTTGATATGAGGAAGAGATATTGTTTCTGCCTCCCTGATACGGGCGTAGTGGTTTGAGGCGGGAGACCTGCCTGCCCAGGCTGACGAAGGCTCAGGCGGGGAAGTCAGCACGGGGCGCTGGGTGTCGGGGAGCATAGCCATAGGAGGACTATGAAATACGATACGAATCCATTTTTTTTCACTGCCACCCGACTCGAAAGCAGTTGGGAAAATATACGTATTATCTTAATGAAGAAGTCGAGTGTTGTATTGGGATGTTGTTTGAGCACTGTGGACTGTTGTTTGAGAGCTATGACGCGTGGTTTGAACGGCGCAGGAAGTCAGTTGAGCGCTGTTATGTCGATTTGAACGCCGTGGTGCGTCGTGTTTGAGCGTCCCCAGGTGCCTTTAGAGCGCAGTGGTGTGCCCTTTGAGCGTCGTGGGGCGCCCCTCTGAGCGCCCTTGATGTGCCACCTTAAGCGCCTTCAGAACACTCAAGCGATAGTGTTCCCCTGGCTGGACTGGACGCTTCAGCTGACAGACCCCTCTCCCAAACCGGGAAGAACGACTCTGAGGAAATGGGAAGGCGGTAGGTGTTTTCCCCTTCTCCTCTTCCGTCAGTTTTGCGTTGGACTTCATTCATGAGGGTGGAGTCGGGAGGGGCAGGGGAGGTTTGGGGGGGGGGAGAGCCAATAGCCCGTAGGGGTGGAGAGGGAGAGGGGGAGGGGAAGGGGCGGAGGCTGCCAGTTGGCTTGGTCGGCCAGCCTTCGAACTCCACTCCACCCCCCCCACACCACACGCATTCCGTAGTGGCATCTAGCGTCCGTATCGCTGATGAGCGCCACCTGCGATTTGTCCAAGTCTGGTTCCCTGCCGCTAGAAGCAGATGACGCCTAATGAATGGGCGATTGCGAGACGGGAACAGGAGAAAGCAACTCGGGGATCACGACCAGCCTCCCATCGTAAGGCGGGTGTGTTGGTGTTTGCTGATTATGTACGAGTAGTGGATGTTGAGGTCCCGTTATGGCGGTAGAGGCCTCGGGCCTGAAGGACGGCAGAGAGTGGCTCTGCTTAAGGGAATGTTTGGGTTACATCAACACGCAAAAATGGTCCCTGGTTTAAGGAGAAATTTGAAGGAAAGTTGTTAGAAAACGGGCAAGAGTCTTGTGTTATGATTGGTAGTTGTCGCGCTGGTGAAGGTGCTTACGAAAATGGCCGTACAGTATTCTGCTGACTTAGAGGGACGTGTGTGTGAATCTTTGACGTTGTCTACTTCCCCGCAAGTCCATGTGTCTCTGTCGGTTTTAAGATATAGACAGATTGCATGACTCTGTTCATGAGTGCACGTGGAGAAGGCCATAGAAGACCTGATGGTCTGTGACGAGGTTATCTGCTGGATGACAGTACAAGAGAGGGCCAGATGACAGAAGACCTGATGGTCTGTGACGAGGTTATATGCTGGAGGACAGTACTACATGGGAGGGTCAGATGACAGAAGACCTGATGGTCTGTGACGAGGTTATCTGTTGGAGGACAGTACACGGGAGGGCCAGATGACAGAAGACCTGATGGTCCGTGACTCCGTTATCTTCGTCACACCCCGTCACAACAAACTATACGAGTGGTCTGTTGTCTGTGGCGTTGCGAGTGGTCTCTCTCTCGTCTATGACGTTACGAGCGGTCTGTTTCTCGTTCTGTGACATTACGAGTGGTCTGTCTCTCGTCTGTCGCATTACGAGTGGTGTCTCGTCTGTGGCGTTACGAGTGGTCAGTCTCTCGTCTGTGGCGTTACGAATGGTCCGCCTCTCGTATGTGGCGTCACGAATCCCTTGTCATCCGAGACGTCACGTGACGGCAAGTAACGCCCGTAGAAAACAAAAAGAAAAATGTGACCCAAAAAAGAAACCAATTAGCTTGGTGGATTGAGAGGGCGACGTGATCTCTCACTGTGGTAGACAGTAACGACTCCCACGCCCGCCACAGTCTCCCTTCACGCCCCCACAGCCCCCCACCTCTCCACAGCCATGCCCGCTGCTATATACCCCCCACCCATGCCCTCCCCTCCCGACCATACCCAGGTCTTCCACACTGTTTTAATTAGAGATGATAACGGAGACGCCGTATTTATTAGGGCCGGCTGATACCAAAGTCTCCCTCCCTGACTAGTGGTGCCCCCTCCCCTCCCATTCCTCTCTCCCCCCTCACCCCGGCCCTAGTACGCCCCACCTGGCCACCTGTGACCCACCAGGGTGGGTCGAGAGTAACCCACGGGACCCCCAAACCCACCTCGCCACGCATGCTCGACCCCAAAACAAACTCATAATTGAACCCCAGTGTGTTCTTTTTGCCCCACTGGTCTCAGTGGGTAGTCTTGGGACTCCACAAACTCATAATTGAACCCCAGTGTGTCCTTTTTTGCTCCGTTGGTCTCAGTGGGTAGTCTTGGGACTCCACGAATCCCATGGAACCGGGTTCGACTCCCGGCCAGACCGAGGTCTTTGGTACTCCCTGGCCAGAGGAATTCAGACACGATGAAGGAGACTGTTTGTGTAAAGCGCGACTTCGAGTCATGTCGGGGAATGTTGATAAAGGCGAGAGACGTAGGGCCCTCTGATCGTGAGGGGCGTGGCGCTCCTCTCGCAAGGCTAATTTGCATGCTAGGCATCACCCACCTCATTAGCTCACCTCCTGCAGGACCTGGGGAGCACGGACCCGTCTGGCCCTCTGCCCTCAGGACGGACACACACACACACACACACACACACACAGGACCCTCCCTCCCTCCCTCCCGCTGAGGAGCTCAGGAAGGAATAAACTGGCGGCAAGTCCTTTGCGCAATGCTTCTTCAGATAATAGAATGTTGGACGGACGTAGACTGATGGAGGCAACCAATTATTGATGGAGCGGGAAGATGGATGGAGTAGGCGTCGAGAAGTCCTTCTCTCCTGTACCCATCTCTTGGTCACATTTGGCGTGCTTGACGTCGCTAAGGAACCGGAGTAATAGCTGTAAAAGAGAGAGAGAGAACCAACCAACATTGGAAAAATGAGAGGTCATTGTCGAAGCGGGGCCCCATATGGTATGACTCGAACTCCTTCGGCAGGATGTGTCGTGCTGTCACTCCGGCCATACCTCGCTGAGGCATGAGGAATGACAACACCTCCGTCACGAGCGTGTCACATCGGTCTATGTCACGTCATGAGGACGAGAATAACCCTTCCGGAGTGGAAGGCCCCAGCAGCAGTACCTGGCAGGCCACCACAATCTGCACATTAGCGGGGCGCCACCACTTGGGGAAGATTTGGAGACGATACGAGTCGGGAAGCCGTGCCAAAATGGTGCCCTCTGACGCCTCCTCGACCACACCACTTTCCCCTTCCTCTGGACTAATCTCCAGCAGGAGTGTGGAGCCCCGGGCGCGTGCGCCAAGTTGTGTGGACGCCAGAGGTGGAAGCAGTTGGCGTTTGCTTGGGTTTATCTGTGTACGTGTAAAAGGCAAGTACAGAAAGCGTCACATAATTGAGCTCTGGAGGAGGTCACACGGGCTGGCCTGACTTGGGGTCACGCCTGACTTGGGGTCACGCCTGACTTGGGGTCACGCCTAACTTGGGTATGAAGAAGCTTTGTGGGAGGCCGAACTTGGTTCATGGAGGAGGCGAAGTGGACACCATAGCTCTCAGTCATTCCATGTCCTAGTCTTCTGTGTATATTTGGACAAATAACGTTTATAGAAGTAAAATAAGTGATAAAAGCGCCTCCCGTTTGTCCATTGGTGGGGCCTGGCCCCCACGCCTGAGAAGCAGTACAGCTCCGACCAGCGTAGAATATTCTCATGTGTACTTACACGTCCTGAATACATAGAATATAAAGTTTGGGGAGGGAGGAAAGACATCCTTGACTGTGGGACCTCGCATGCGTCCCCCAAGAGGCACAGGACTGATCTGTTCCTCCACGTCCCCTGTCAACCCACCGTCAGTCCAGCCTGTAGGAGTGTTTACGCAGTGATGCTGCACATCTTCCACTCGGGGCCAGCGGAGGGGAGAGGGAGAGGGGAGGGAGAGGTCAGAGGTGAGGGAGGAGGGGGCACGAGGCACCACATGGATGAGGCAAGGTTAAGGATTTGGTCAAGTGGTGATGTGGAAGGCCGAGGACGCTGGCGCACGGCAGAGGGTTCGATGCCATTGGACTCGTCTGCCGAAGGTCATTGGATAAGAGTAAGGTCGTGGGAGGAGCGAGGTAGTGTTTTTGTGGCTAGGGCTTGGTGGAAGAAAGATATAGAGCTCACAGTGGGGTTTATGGAATAGGTGACGACTGAAAATGATGTTAAAAGAGTGGATAATGAGAGAGAGGATCATACAGTGGGATTTATGGAATAGGTGACGACTGAAAATGACGTTGAGAGAGTTGATAATGAGACAGATGATCATACAGTAGGATTTTTGGAAAAGGTGACGACTGAAAATGATGTTGAGAGAGTGAATAATGGGAGAGATGATCATTCAGTGGGATTTATGGAATAGGTGACGACTGAAAACGATGTTAAGAAAGTCACTGATGATGATGTGTATTGTGTTTGATATAGGTGTTCACAAGTCAGTTGGGTTTTAAAATCTTTGTCTCGGTATGGATAAACAAAGCATGGATGGAGGGTACATGGCTATGGATAGGTGGATGTGAAATATAGAACGTACAGTGCGGTTTATGAAAAAGGTGACGACTGAAAATGACGTCGAAACAGTCGGTGATGAGAGACATGATGATGTGTATTGGTTTTATGTGCTCACGGGTTAGTGTGTCACAGTAACCCCTTTTAAATATGATGGTACGACCCTCTAGTATGACTGCCTGGTCTTCGACACGACCCCTTAGGGTCTTTTCAGAGACCAGGGCATCCTACCCAGCGGTCGTTGTGCTCAAGGAGTAGAAACTGCCCGGGGTGCGTTCACCAGGACTAGGTTCCTCGTCAGATTCACCTGGACCAGGGTCACTAGTGCTGTTATCACCAGTTGAATCACCAGAAGTTGGGTCACTAGTGCTGTTATCACCAGTGGAATCACCAGAAGTTGGGTCACTAGTGCCACAATCACCAGTAGTGTCACCAGGACCAGACACGCTTGAGCAGAGTCCTCAGCCCACAGCTTGAGAAGGGTCCCACTTCACCAACACCCTCTGTAAATTGATTTTAATTAGATTTCATTTAATCACCAAGGTTCTTGACCTCCACGGTAGTTACGTAGGAGGAGCCGTGAGTGGGGGTCGTCTGGGTCCATGACAAACCCCTTGGGGGTGGTCATTAGCTTGGACGGTAATGAGTAACGACCTTAGTTTATAGGTAACGACCCCGACCCCTCAAGGCTCTAGTAAACGTGACAGTATTGGGATGGTGGGTGATGCCAGCTACCACTGGGTAGTGTGGTGGTGGCTGCCACTGGGTAGCCACGCAGGGGGGGGGGACACCACTGGGGACATGGAGATGGAAACCACTGGGGAGAAAGAGAGAGAGAGAAAGGACGGTAGTATTAATATGCAAATTCCACAGATATATTCGTTTACATGTTGATAATACAGTCTAGAAATTTGTCTCTTTATGACTCTGTCTCCATGTGAGCCCAAGAATTCTCATTTCTTAATAGTTAAAGATAAACTCACTTTATTAAACTTTCTCACTGCTTTACATGTTTTTTTGGGTGATTGTTTAATATTAATCTTGTTTTATGATGCGTTTGTCCTAATTTGCATCTCTTCTTCATTTCAGGTGAGGAAATACTGGGGGCCCGTGTCCGAGAGACGCGTTCCGTGCAGTAGAAACGGTAAAGGTAAAAAAGCTAGTTTTAAATGTGACGGAAGTGCGATTGATGGTGACGTGTGATGCGGGTGACGTAGGGGTGACGTCACCTTGTGGCCTTGGGTGATTGACGTAAACGTGGGTGACGTCATGAATGACGTACGTGTTTGTTCGTGTGTTCGTGGACTCGTAAAGTCTGGAATACTTATTGTCGAGGTGGACAAAGCATTCAAGTAAGAGTATGGGAGAGGGGCACATATCTAGGGGTAGGTGGAGCTTACAGTGGGTGCAGTACATGGACACAGGAGGGTGACAGGTAGGCCACAGAGTGGGGACCAGGGACCCAAAGGGGGTTCCCCTTTGCTTCAAAGGGGGTTCCCCATTGCTTCAAAGGAGGTTTAAGGGAGGTCAAGGATACATTAAATACATGATATATAGTTACACGAGAGTGAGTGATGCTGACAGCAACATAGGTAAAAACATTTGTGTAATACAAAGCAAATTTGAAATATACAAATACAGAACCTCTTGTAACATTACAATTCTATTATACACAAACACATTACGTACACACTGATGTGCTTATCCGAACAAGGACACAGTTTAGAGTACAGTTGTTAACATTCATAGCAGAGTGAAAGGTCAGAGATACATTACACGTTGGGCATACAGTTACAGAATCTAGTGGCTCTGGGCATGTCCTTACCACTGACAGTAATACAAAAGAAGGTCAGGGTACGTTACACACTGAATGTTGTGGGTGTTTACACTTGCATGGAAAAGTATCGTTACTCAGGGGTCTGATAGATACGAAAATGAACACTACAATGGGTGCTATCTTCAAGCCTCCCCTGCCTGCAGTTCAAACGCCATCATCGTTGTGTCATATTGTTTCGCACAAAATCGTAACGGTACTTTTTCGTGCAAGTGTACATTGCTCAGGACATGGAAAATTTTGGATACAGTGTTAGAATGTACTGAAGGATATTACTACCAATAAAGTAGTCTCAAATTTGTCGAATCAGCAAGCTCTGAGATCTAAAACCACTGATTTTGGGGACAGACAATGCCTAAGTGTATGTTCATCTCGTGCAGGAAAAGAGTTGGTATTTGGAGTGTTCAGGATCGTGGTATCTCGCGATTTGCCCCATGTACCCGTGTCCAAGGCGTGTTCTGGTAGTTATGATACCACATTGTCTGGTATGGGTCCATCGGCTTCCGTGTTGATGGTTCTTAAGCTTACAATGACCCCAGTTCTCAATGCTATAGGTACCTGGTCTCTCACAGTCTGTTGAGTGGAGGTGAGTGAGAGACAGTATGGGTCTCTGTGAGTAAGAGACAATATGTGGGTCTCTGTGAGTAAGAGACAATATGTGGGTCTCTGTGAGTGAGAGACAAAATATGGGTCTCTGAAGACGACGGTACGAGAGTCTTCCCGTCGTGTTCAAGGGGTCTAAGCTAGAATGGAGGCATTTGGCAACTCTCTATCAGGCTCAGAGAGAGAGAGAGAGAGAGAGAGAGAGAGAGAGAGAGACCTGACCACAGCATTCACTTGATAATTTCATCCAATGCTTGGCTGTTCATTTTGTTGGTTCAAGTCCCGCATTTTCTGTCCTAAACTAGAGTCTGCTGGTTTAAGCTGGTGAGTGGTCCGTGGTTTTGTGTAGGTAGGTCTTTTAGGATTTAGGGCTTTTAGGCCTGGGTTTGCCTGAGGGGAGGGAGGGGGAGGGGGTTGCTTTAGACAACCTGGCCACCCCAAAACTCCCCATAGATCACACGTTTCGTAACCGAATTATCAAGTGTGGGTAATTACTGGAATTATCTCCACGCTGGATTATTGTGGTCCTCTCTTGGACAAGGCTATGGCGAAGGGGGAGCCGCCCCACATCTCCCACGACGGAGAAGTGTGCCCGTCCGCTGTTGCATTTCCCACCCTTGGGAAGCCACGTCTCCCCTCGTATGGGACATGGAGTTTCAGATTTCTTTCCAATTCATTTTCCCAATTGGCGATCCGTTCTTCGCGGGCCATTGAAGTCTCCTCCAGGGGGGGAAGGGGGTTTGTGAAGGGGGGGGTGAATGAGGGTCTCTGTGGCGCTACATATACTAAGGAGGGGAACTGCCCGAAGGCGTGCGTCACTTCGGAGTGGATGGAGTCATGTGTGAGTGTTAGAGGGACGAGTGTGTGTGTTTGCCTCCTTCAGGAGGAGGAGGAGGAAGGGGAGGAGGCCGCCGCCCTTGCTGCTCCTGCTGGTGGTCGTGGTAGGGACAGGGTGCCGGATGGAGGCACTGGTGTCGTCACGGCAACCAAGGGGGCGTGGAGGGCGAGACAGCGGCCCTCTGGCACCAGCGCTATCGTTGCGTGGCTCGGGAGCACCTCTGCGACACCCAGCTCTCGCGTCTGCTGGCGATCGTGGAACTCCTTCGTCAGGAAGAGCTCCTGGTACGGCTGTGGACGTTGGCCCGTCTCTCCCTAGGGCTGTACTGCCCCTGCTCTCCCTAGGGCACTACTGGATCTCCTCTCCCTAGGGCATTACTGGATGTCCTCTCCCTAGGGCGCTACTGGATCTCCTCTCCCTAGGGCACTACTGGATCTCCTTTCTTTAGGGTACTACTGGATCTCCTTCTCCCTAGGGCTCTACTAGATCTCCTCTCCCAAGGGCACTACTGGATCTCCTTCTCCCTAGGGCTCTACTAGATCTCCTCTCCCTAGAGCACCACTGGATCTCCTTCACCCTAGGGCACTACTGGATCTCCTCTCCTTAGGGCACCACTACTCCTCTGCTCTCGTGTCGTCAGCCAGTGCCAACTGTGCCACAGGGGTGTGTCCTGCTGACCCTCCCACCTACACCGGGGGTAGGCCCATGGTGTAGGTGGTGGGGCCAGCTGGTGTACGGGGGGTGACTCTGTGACGGCGTCACCGGCTGCGGGAGGCACCAGCTGTCTGCCTGGCACCAGCCGCTCCCTCCCCCTCCCCCCCCTGGGGCTGTGTGTCCAGAAGACCCCCCTATCACCCCCCCGGGGGAGGCTTTTGCTGGCGCCGGATCAATGCCTTGGGGAGCTTGTGGTGGGGAGAGAGAGGGAGGGAGGGAGGGAGGCGGTGACCCAGTTTACAGCGGGCGGGGTGCCACGCCTCACACTCCCCAGCACGCGCCACGCCCTCTGGCGCCACCGATGCCACCACCGCGCCCACCACGCCTCGGGGCCCGGACACCACGCCTGGGATGGTCTCAGGCTCCCAACAACACACACACACACACACACGTACGTTTCCCCTATTCTGACGGGATGAGGGTCCCTCTAGGTCCCTATGTGGGCCCTCTCGGGCCCACCTTCCACCCTCCTATATCGATATATTGTACGCATTTAAGCAATGTTTCCTGGCGCTACCTCGCCGACGCGGGGGGTGGCGATCATGTTTTCCTGTGGGTCGGGGTGGCGCAGGGTATGGATGGAGGCGAGCAAGTATGAATATGTACATGTGTATATGTGTATATGCATGTGTATGTACATGTATGTATATATGTATATGTTGGTATGTATATGTATGTATTGAGCATATATATGCATGTATGTATATATGTGTGTATGTGAATGGATGGGTCTTACTTCGTCTGTTTCCTGGCGCTACCTCTCTGACGTGGGACACAGCGATCAAGTATAATAGAAATAAGATGTTTACACAAATAAAGATTTTTAAAACTTAAAAATCTCTCGACCTAAAAAATTTTACAACGACAGATTTTTGTTATTTGTAATTTGTTGTTTAGCGTCGATTCCATCTAGCATGTTGGAGACTTCCTTAATATTGGACTCCCGTGGTATTACGGTTAGCGTTGCTGACCATGACGCATTCACGGACTCCCGCCCACCCTCAGGGGTTCGAATCCTAGTTGAAGCGGCAGTCGGTCCACAGTCAACCCAGCTGTTCATCATCCACCCCTTAGGGGTTTGGTCGATAGGATGGGTACCTGGCTCAACCAAGGGTCAAAGGGCTAAGGTTCAAGGGCGGAGAAATCAGGGTTCAAGGTTCGTATACGGCTCTGAGGTTCTCGAGAGAGAGAGAGAGAGAGAGAGAGAGAGTAGACTATAGTGGGTGAGGGCGATTAGGGTGTGACACCTGTGGCTCTGATATGGTCAGGAGAGCCTTATCGCCTGCACCTCCCCCCCCCACCCCACACACACACACACACACACACACACACACACACACACAACCTGATAACTCAGTGCAGTCGTGTGTTATGACGAGACCACAGCAGTGGGTCGCGCCAGGAGTCGTGGACGGTGGGGAAGGAAAGGGGGGGTTGGTCGTCGTCGTCTTCTTGGCTCCAGTGATGAACTCGAGGGTTGGAAGTGTTGATCCAGATGGCGAGGTGGGAGAGACGGGGAAGGAGGGGGGGGGGAGACGGAAGGTGGACAGGGGACTTGGCAAATGCCGTGTCGTGGAGATGGCCGGATTCGTCTGTCCGGTTCAGGTTGGGTGGACTGGAACCTCTCGCTTATCCGGACATAGTCCCTTTAATGTCCGGTTCATTAGCTCTAATTGAACTCTCTGTGTTTGAATTGATCAAGCTTTTTAAAGGGTGGTTTGGGAGGTCTTCTACCCCCACAGCTGGGTCTGGGACCTTACCTTACGATGGTTTGGGAGGTCTTCTGCCCCCACAGCTGGGTCTGGGACCTTACTTTACGATGGTCTGGGAGGTCTTCTGCTCCCCGCAGCTTTGGATGGGATGCAAGCTGTCGTATTGCTGTCCATCTTTAGGCCCTGATCATAAGCGCTGCTTAAAGAGACTGAATTTTTAACACTGGGAAAGGTAACTGTGGTGTCAGAAGTCGCTTGGAGTTAGCAGATAGTGCTGAGGGAAGGAACTGAGGTACTTCATACGGAGACTCAGACATTCAGTCGATCTCTGACTCGTGCTGAATTCTGCATTCTGATTCGGTTGCATCTAATGCCGGCTTAACAGAGTTCAGAAATGGCAGTAAATTATTATAGAAATCTCTCAAGAGATGGACGCACTCTCGGCTAGGTCGAGGCAACAGTGTAGTGCCGGAGTAGCCAAAGTATTACTTGTGTTTGAGATCAGGGGCTTTGTCTAAATACGGGGTGTGTGAATACCTCTTGGCGGCGGGTCGGTGCAAGGTGAAACTCTCTAGAGCTTCCAAGTCATGTTGGACCTGTTTTTGACCTGGTTTACGAGCGAGACTTTAACCCAGCGGTGGTCAACCCGAAGACCACATCACCTGTTGACCATTGGAGGGGCAGGGGGACGGGACTCGACTACACGAAAGAAAAATAGGACCTTGACGCATTGACGCCGGAGCCAATGTATTACGAGTGACAAAGGGAGAATCCTGGATTTTGATTATATCCACCCGAAGTGTTTATGTTTGCCTGTAATGCTTGGAAAAGCAAAGCTTCATTGATCCTGCTTCAGATCAGA
Organism: Panulirus argus; assembly: GCA_038088735.1. Lineage (NCBI taxonomy): Eukaryota > Metazoa > Arthropoda > Malacostraca > Decapoda > Palinuridae > Panulirus > Panulirus argus. The sequence continues at coordinate 6,117 of JAYMFT010127651.1, read as the reverse complement.
CTTTACGTAAAAAGCTGTTCGTTGACGTCAACAAAATATCGAGAAAAAACGGAGAATCTGGAACGGCCGGTCCTTAAATGGCAGACTATTATATTGTGAGGTTAGGTTATGAATTTCCTCCCCTTCGATCTTGGCTCAGTTCATCGCCAGAGAGAACCGGTCGGCTGGATTCTGAGATGCATTTTGGAATGATGAAGAGAGAGAGAGAGAGAGGCAGGCAGAGCCACCAGCTCCCTAGACGGAATTAAAAAGGTAGAGACCTAAATTCGGCTCAAGATATGGTGAGGTTGGATAAGATATGGGACAGTGTGTTATCAGTATTTCCTCAGACACATTCCGGCCACATAATTTATTTTTTTTCTCTCTCTTTCCAATCGTCCTCCGTGATAGCAAGTGTGAGGGACGCGACCTCACGCCAGTAAATGACCTCGCCTCTCTCGTCTCTCTCGTACACACAGGGGATTGGACGCGGGGCATCTGGTGGCCGGGTTTCTATCCCCGTCATTGCCGCAGCTCGTGCCTCTGCTGACGACTTATTAACCCCTTGACGACCCCGAGACCTTGAGAATGACGACTTGGGAGTGCGACGACGTAAACCCCCCCTCCCCCCTGAGAATAACGACCATTTGAACACGGAGACGACAGTCCCTGAAGCACGACGACTTGGCTTGAGTGCGTGCGTGTGTGTGTGTGTGTGTGTGTGGAGGGTGCTATCCCTTCCATCAGCTGGGCTGTGAGGATAGCGGGACAGCTGGAGTTGCCAGGGCACGTGGGCCGCCCCCACCCTGGCCAGACGGGCCTGGCATCCGTCAGGGAATATATCAAGAGCCGCTTAAAGTCCAGAGCAGGACTAAGCGCTGGCTGGCCGATTTAGAACGGCTTGAAATATACATTTATCATGACCTACCTCGCCTCCTCCTCCTCCTCCTCCTCTTCCTCCTCCATCTGCCTCGACGGCTGGGTAGGGTGGCCTGGTCTGTGACCTCAAGAATAGAGAGTGATGTCAGCGTTGCTGATTTAGAATTAAAACTCTAGATCTTTAGATTTTTGGGTCAGTGTTGATGTGGTTCTCTGGGGGAGGGGGAGGTGCTTGCGCAAGCGTTACTCTGTGATCTTGTCACTGTTTGCTGTGTCCTTGCACCGTGCAAAGACACTGGTAACTCACCATTTTTTTTTTGTTCTCTGTTGAAGGCTTCAGTCACGGACGAAAGGCCACATCAAGGCCGGGCCCCAACTGAAATAGAGAGAGATCTAAGGAATGGAAAAAGAAGAGTCAAGGGAAAGTATTTACGAATCTTTTGAGAAAGTGAAAAACCTGTCTTTTAAAATGAGCCAGGTCATAGTTATTGGGAAAGACATGAGAAGGTAGAGAGTTCCAGAGCTTCGACGTGTAGGGAAAGAAGCAGATATCAAAACGGCCCAAAGCTTTGACGGACGTGTAGGGAAAGAAGCAGGTATCAAAACGGCCCACCCTTGAGTTGCCGATGGCCACTCAATAAGCAAACTGCTCTTCGTGACCCGTTGCGCTTTCTCTGTTCTTCATCGTATCTGGAAATCGCTCAGAAATACAGAGAGGGTTATGAAAGGGGAAAGAGAAGAGACATGGAAAAGTATTCACGAATTTCGGAAGAAAAGGGCTTTCTGTCATTGGCCTCTTGAGCCTTCCAGGCCATCTTGGGGTCATAGGTCACGGGTGATGACTCCCCTTTATGTTCCCCGGGGTTCAGCCCAGCTCAAGACCCGAGGTCAAGTGACCCACGCCACAGCCGGCCCCACCCAGCGATACAGGAAGTACAAAACCAACCTCTTACATCCGCTATATTTCACTGTAGCGAGGCGCCTGTCGAGGCTCTGTGGTAGCGGCGCGGATACAGTCGAATATTACAGGAATTACAGTCTCCCTGAGGACAGTAGTGATGATGAACTGCGTGTAAAATGGTTAGTCCGGGACCTGGTGTTGATGGATTACAACCACTTGAGGTTAGACCGGCAGTGAGGAGCTACGCTATTCAGCCAGGCTGTGTCATCGTCTGTAGAGAAGGGGAGGCAGTCTTGAAGGGAACTTTCACGGCAAAGGAGACCGTCATTCTCCTGCTACTGGAAGTAGCGCAGGCTTGGGGATGCAGAAGCCCTTTCAGTGAAATGGGTCTCGGGGTAATAGTGATAATGATAATGATAATAATAATAATAGTAATAGTAATAATAATGATAATAATAATGATTTGAGTCAGTACGATAACTTAATTCTTTGAGCACGATGACTCTGTTCTCCAGTGTTGGTGTGATCTGAACTCGGCCCATTCGACCCCCCACCACAGCTGGTGGTGGTGGTGGAGATGAAGGGAACAAGCTGTTGGTGGTGGTGGTGGAGATGAAGGGAACAAGCTGTAGGTGGTGGTGGTGGAGATGAAGGGAACAAACTGTTGGGGGTGGAGGAGATGAAGGTAAGAAGCTGTTGGTGGTGGTGGTGGAAATGAAGGTAAGAAGGTGGTGGTGGTGGAGATGAAGGGAACAAGCTGTTGGTGGTGGTGGTGGAGATGAAGGTAACAAGTTGTTGTTGGTGGTGGAGGAGATGAAGGTAACAAACTGTTGGTGGTGGAGGAGATAAAGGTAAGAAGCTGTAGGTGGTGGTGGTGGAGATGAAGGTAACAAGCTGTTGGTGGTGGTGATGGAGATGAAGGTTACAAGCTGTTGGTGGTGGTGGTGGAGATGAAGTTAACAAGCAGTTGGTGGTGGTGGTGGAGATGAAGTTAACAAGCTGTTGGTGGTGGAGGTGGTGGAGATGAAGTTAAGAAGCTGTTGGTGGTGGTGGAGATGAAGTTAACAAGCTGTTGGTGATGGAGATGACAGCCGCAGGCCCAACACCATCTGTGCTGGTATAATCTGCCTCGCTTCGCCCGATTAACAAGACGTAAATTGTTTACCTACTTGTTTACATAATTCCTCGTAAAAATGGCCGCTTAAACTCTCCCCCTCGACGCTGGCCATGGGAAACGTTTGTGTGACGTCACGTAACGTTGAGGGTGATAACGTTTGCTCGCCCCCCCCCACTGCCCCCCACCAGGGCGATAGAGGGGGCGGGGGGGGTCTTGGAGGGTTGGGGTGGGGGGGGGGGGGAGTTAGAAGTCTTGGACGTTCCTAAGGCATTAAAACAGTCGAGATAAGTAAGTTCTCTTATCGGCCAGTCACCACAGCTACTGATAGGAGCTGCCCCCAGAGGTCCGCCACAGCTAATGTGGCCTTCACACGTACACACGGGCGTACGTACTTGCGCACGTACACGTGTGCGTTCGTACGCACGCGAGTTGTGGTTGTCGGAAGAACACGGCAGAGAATGGCAGGGCGGGACTCAAGCCCCTTTGGAAGGGTGTCAGAGTCGAGCATCGGTTCGAATCCTAGTTGTAGCGGCAGTCGGCCCACAGGCAACCCAGCTTTACATCATCCACCCCTAGGGGGTTGGTCGATTAATATGGGTGCCTGCCTCAGGCTAGGGTATATATAGATAGATAAATAGCTAGATCGATAGATAGATAGATAGATAGCATTAATGGAATGGCCTTGATTAGGGCCTTAGCTGCCCGTGCCGTCTGGGCAAACATATTAGAAAATACATCTTCAGGTTTCCTCCTTCAGGAGGTGACCTTGGGGCCCCAGGGGCGGTGCCCCAGCGCCACCCACACAGCCTGAGCAGACCCCTACCAGACGACGACGCCTCCACCAGACATACAGAAGGGTGGGGGAGGGGGCGTGGGGGGTAGGGGGGTTCCACTAGAGGGAGGGGGGAGAGAGAGAGAGAGAGAAGGAATCAGACTTACAACACACACTAAAAAAAAAAAAGAATGGTAGTCATTGTTTATCTAATCTGTGGAGGATCGTGCAGATAGCCCGTGTCCTTGAGCTGAGTGGAAGGAGGGGGAGGGGGGCATCGTCGTCGCTTTCCCCCCCCCCTCCCACACCACCCCCTTCCCTCCGTCAGAGTCGCCGGCTGCGTCACCACCCTTCCGTCGTCAGGAGCAGCAGCCTTGGCTTCTTTGCGTAACCGTAACACCCTCAGGTTCCCTCTGCGTACTTCCGCCCAGGTACACACATCCCCCCCTCCCCCTCCTTCTACCCCTCTCCCCCCTCCTTATACCCCCCCCCCCAACATAGGGGCCAGGACGCCGGATGTACGATAAGATTGCCGTGGCCTGGGTAATTGACAAGTTGTGTGAGTGTGTGTGTGTGTGTGTGTGTGTGTCAGTGTACGATAAGCTGGCCATGCCCCGATGCCCCAATGCCCCTTTGCCCACGATGGGCAGAAGGCTCCCCGCATCTCCCGCTTTCTCTCGAAGCAAACCAGACATTCCAATCACTATTATCTCCGTTGTTATTCGTTGTGGCAGTATTGACGATGCCAGGCCTTTGTGGTAGAGGTTTTCGTACGTCTGGCACGGGCGTCCGGCCGCCACTGGAGGCGGGTGCAGTCTCCAGCGCCCGCTGCCAGTCGCGTCAAAATGTCTTATGCCTGGGAAGCGAGGGAGAGGCACTTTACTGCATGTGTGTCTGTCTGAATTGGAAATCTATGAAATAAATATCATTTTTTCATGAAATTTATAGCAGTATTGTATCATTATTAATCTATTTAGTGTATGATGTAGTTGTATTGAACACGACGGTACGGTCCTTGAATACTACGGTACGTCAGGTCGTACCGTCCTGTGGTACCGTTGTGGTCGGGGGAATTAGTGTACCTTACATGACACAGGGTTTGTCATTACCGAAAAGCGCCTTTGGGGGCATTACCCTCTCCCGTCGGTCGGGTCGGTAACACAGTCTCTGTTCCCGCTGGGGTTCCTGTGTCTTCCCTCCCAAGAACTCCACTTCGTATCCTAGTGTGGGATGAAGTGCATTTGAGCCGCCTTGACTTCGTCTGGGTCTGGGTCCTCTCCTGCAGTACGCCCGTGTGTGGGTGTGTGTATGTGTGTGCCCGGCATGTGAACAACGTGTTACAACTTTACGATTGTTTTCGCAAGGAAATCTCCCTCCTCTATTGGTGCTCGTAAAGGCCCCCAGTCAATGTCGCTCTCCGTCACTGTAGCTGGAGAATGTCGGTGGTGTTTGCCCAAGAGCTGGGTGCTTTCTCGAGGGAATTCCAGCCATAGATAGAGCAATATTCCTTTTGATTTTTCTGTCTATTTTTCATGCTCCATGAGGGCGCCTAGTGACCCTGTCTGCAGACCCCAGGCCGTCCAGTACCAACCGTATAGAGAGTCGTGCCCTTTGGCCATGGCCACCGGCAACGGGTCTTCGTCTTCTTACCCCACGTATGGCCAGGGCGCCCCGTGGTCTCTCCCGGGTCTTTGCCTTAGCCTCGAGCAAGCTGGTCCTCTTCCGAGGGGCTCGGCCCAGGGGGCGCTCCCTCGCCTGTCGCATCCCAAAGTCTTGTTTGAGATCGAACCTCCCTACAACTCAGGAGGTGCAAGCCCTATGCTCTAGGGTGGTGAGGGACCTAAGCCCTAGGCCTAGGGGGTTGGGCTTATTAACCCACCAAGCTCCCACGAAGGCGAGGCTCCACCCTCTGCAGCCACAGAGTCTTGCTTCCCACCGTTTAAGGGCGACAGCTGGAGATTATGAACCTCTCCTCCGTCTGCAGCTCCGTTTTTTTCCCCCGTGCCCTCTGCACCCACATATTTCCCCAGGGCGCCTCCCTCCCGATGGGAGGGGTGATTTTTCAACGGACGATCTGTTACAGGACGGGGGTGCCCTCCCAGCGAGCCTGTCCGTCGCCTGTGACATACTCCCCCTGTGGGAGGATCTAGGTGGAGGAGGGAGGCGCCCTTCCCCTACCACCCACACCCCCTTTGCGTGGGTGGCTCTCACGTCAGCAGGAGATGAGAGAAGAGGAGAGGCAGCAGCGGGATTCTCCGCTGCTGACGAAGGTGGTGACATCTGCGTGCGTGGCGCTACTGGAGGAAGACCTTTTTTAATTACTAGTTTGCTGACCAGTCGGCTATGGCGAGGGGCAGGATGAGGCTGGGTTTGCCTGGCTTCCTTCCTTCTCTCTCTCTGTCTCTCTCTTTCTATATATATATATATATATATATATATATATATATATATATATATATATATATAAAA
>JAYMFT010127640.1:0-13113 GCA_038088735.1 Panulirus argus | reverse complement strand
CCTTGAGGCGTGCAACAGGTGTGATTATGTTGGAATAAGCACAAACACCACCTTTGAAACGGAAACACTTGATCCACGCATCCTCTTCCACTTCTAAAACCACACTGCTCCTCCCCAATCTGATGTTTTGTTCATGCCTTCACACTCTCAATCAGTACCCTCCCATACAATTTTCCAGGAATACTCAACAAACTTAGTACTCTGTGAAGGGGATTGTATAGAAAAATTGTATGAAAAATACAGTTTATCATATCAATAACAAAGTAAGACATCAGTTTTAAACTGAAAGGTGAATGTTTTCTTACTTCATGTAACCTTGTTTAATTGGGAATCCACAAAGATGAATAAAAGAAAAGTTTCTTTTAGTATGTGAATTAGTCAAGAACCTGGTGAAGAAAATTGTGTTAAAAACATTTGTAACAAAATACATTTTACCATATCTATCTATCACCATGCTAAGAAAGACTTGGTGAGGTTTATCGTTTATTTTCTCTAAATATATAGATAATTGTTAGTTCATGCTTTGGATAAGAACCTACTGAAGAGAATTCTGTAGAAAAATTATGTAAAAAATATGCCCTTTACCATATCATACCAAATCAACAGTACTTTGAAACTGAAGATAATTGATATCTTGCCTATGCAAAATGTACCACCCATTTTTCCATTAATTTTCTTAATGTGTAATTTATTTTTAGTCGATGAAGTACTCAAGAATCTCCCAAAAAGAATTTTATTAAAAAGAATCTATATTGAAATACAACTTTCCATATTCACCAAGTGGTCAGGAAGCTAAGAAAGGCCAAGTAAGGTGTTTTTATATATATTTTTCTGAACATGTATATGATTATCAGTTCATATGTTAGGCAAGAACCTACTGAAGAGAATTGCATAAAAAAAATATTTCCAAAAGTAGTTTTTCATATCACTCACAGAGTAAAATATCATTGATATGAACTGAAAGACAGTTGATCACTCACCTTTCTGTGAATCCATCACCATTTTTGCATCATTTTTCTTAAACTGTATTTAATTTTAGTGTATGAATTAGTTAAGAGCCCCTGAAGAGAATTGTGATGAAAAAATGTTTATTCATTTATTTATGATTTTCCAAGACCAAGTCCCTATAAAAGAACCCTGGTGTTACCCAGGTCATGAGGGGAAAGTGAAAAGTGAGGAAATTGCGTCAGCTTCTAAGAGGACCTGAACAGACTCCAAAGTTGGCCCGAGATGTGGTTAATGAAATTCAACATGAGCAAATGTAAAGTAATGAGGATGGAACAAACCAAAAGATGGTGTCGATATGGTTATTACCTAACAGGAATTAAGCTTTAGGATTCTGTGTGTTAAGACTTGGGAGTTGACATTGTCCCTCACCAGTTAGGAGAATAGTTAGGGAGACGAACTGTCTGCTGGCAAATATCAGAATAGCTCTCAAGTATATGGATAAGGAAATATTTAGCAAGTTATTCATATCCTACATAAAGCCAAAACTTGAATATGCCTCTCAGGTTTTGTCACGCCATCTAAAGAGGCACAAAGAGCAACAAAGGTGGTACCAGAATTATGAATGCTAAGTTACAGGAGAAAGCTGGAGGCTTTAAATTTACCCACCTTGGAAGACAGAAGAATGAGGGATGACCTGATTACAGTCTTTAAGTTTTCAAGAGATTGATGATGTTAATAAGGAACAGTTGTTCAGGAATTTAGGGATAAAGCAACTAGAGGACATTGTTCAAGAATTTAGGGATTAAGCAGCTAGAGGACATAACATGATATTAAGTAATAAACTTTTTTAATGAGGATGTATAGAAATACTTTTATAGTGTAGGAGTGGTGGATGAATAGAAAATATGACTAAGGACAGGGTCAAGCAGACAGCATACATAAATGTAAGAGGTCATATGAAAGTAAGAGATTGTTCAAGAGATGGGCCTGCATGAGTGAAAATTTCCCTTCCTGTACAGCACTGTAGGTAATTATACCTTTCTAAAGGCTCCTATAGCCTAAGGCTGCACTTCTCCCAGTAGAAGAGAAATGTTAACTTCTTTGCAGTGAGAAGTTCTTTGATGAGACTCCATTCCCAGTGGCACAGTCTTGTCAGGGGCAACTTTTCACTCACATTGTAACCTGTTGCAATTAAGAAATGTGTAAATGAATACAATATACCATATCATTCACAGAGAATTAGATAATTTTTTTAAACAGTTAAGCATTTGAAATCCTAAGAATTGTATGAGTAGGAAATGATTCATTTTTACAGTGTATATGCTGGCAGCAAACTAATATGTTCGTCAGTGTGACTTTGGAAACTTGGCATGAATTGTTTGGTGTATGCAGTGTTTCTTGGGTGCACTGTGCAGCCAGCTGGGCTAGCATTGTATCACAGTGGCATGTATTATAATAACAAGATGGAGGTAATTAATTTAGGCACTTACATTATATCAAATTTCATGCGTCTTATGGTTTATCACAATCCATCTGTATATACAGTAGCCACCAATGAAGTAGGTGTGAGTGGGCTCCCAGCAATAACATTGACACAAATCATTTTACCCCACCTGAAATAGTGTTGATGTCTACCAGTGAAGATGGTGCCCTCTAGCGAGCTGTAGAAGCTATGTGACATGGCGGCATACCACATAAACTACTTCATTCGCAATTTAGTTGTTGTAGGAGGCAGAATGCACTGTTTTCTTCCCCACTTATGTCATGGCTTTTTTTTTTTCATTTTTGTTTACCTCGACCACCTACCATGGTTGGAAATATTCACCTTATGAATAACAGAATATCTTCTATAGTTGCACTTTACAAGGGAAATGAGTTGCTAAAGGAAATTTATAATATTACCAATGTGAACTTAAGATCGGGATGATAGGTGAAGAAAAAATAGTGGGGGCACCTCTGCACTGACCCATGTGAAACACCCTGGGTAGGCTAGAAAAATCTCTGCACATACTCTGGATGTTCTTAAACATCAAGAGGATGCAGATCCACACTTGAGTGTAAAAAAATTAAAAGAAGAACCCTAGACTGCTAAGTGATGTGTCAGTTAGGACAGTGCAGCATTGCTTACACAAGGACCTTTAGTACCAGGAACTACAGACTGGGTCCCAAACAGCTCATAACCCATAGGCACCAGAAGAAAAGAGTAGATTCTGCAAGAAATATGTAGTGTGGGATACGGCTAAGTTCAGCAGTATCTTGTGAAGTGATGAGGCCTCATTTTTTTATGACAGCTGACCATGGCAGGTGTGTGTACAGTCAACCAGACTTTGATCATTTTACCCCAAGTACATTGCATGCACTGTGAAGTTCCCTGCTTCACTTATGTTATGGGATTTTTTCATTTATTATGGTATTCGGGATCTTGTAGCGTTGCCAAAGAATGAAACTATGAACAGACATAGTTACTTTGAGCTACTGTATGACTCTCAGATTCGTTCACAAAGTGCAAGGCTGAATGTTCATGTAGGATGAGGCTCTCTGTCATACTGCCAAACTAGTCACTGATTGGCTTTGAGTCCAGTAGAAAACTTGTGGGCTCTTATGAAAATCAAATTATGTAACGGGATTAATTCATCACTGCCTAAGCTCGAGACAGCCATTTGTGAAATTTGGGCAAAGATGGACCCTAAATGGCTTTAGAACCTTGCTGATTCAGTTCCTGGTCATTTCAAGGAGTGCATAAAGAAGAAAGGGAAACCAATAAAGTTCTAGTTAGTGGTAAATACACAGTTTTCATGGATTTATTTCATGGTTATCCTTGACGGTTTTGCCATAGCTCCATTGCGTGTACTTCATTGGCAGGCACTATATATATATATATATATATATATATATATATATATATACAGAGAGGGAGGGAGAGAGAGAGATGTAGATTTACACACACAAGTTTCAGCAGAGCTGCAAACCACACAAAATATAGCACTCAGAACAATCACTGGCTGCCTTGTGACCACAGGTGCTCAACACCTTCACAATAAAACAAGATCCAATACAGTCCCTCCTCAACATGCTTAACACTAAATTCTATGTAATAGCAATTGGCCCCTCCCAACCATACCACTCTATCTGTAACTACCAACTCCCAGGTGGAAATAAAAAGCTTACCCCTGCCTCACACTTCAGTAACCTCCACTTATAGAGCCTCCTGTTCCCAACAAATATAACATGGACAAAATACATAGACAGGAGGGGAGGATTGCAGCCCCCTGCTCCCACCCCTTTTATTCACCTGCTACAACATGCAGGGGATACATGAGCAATATGGGGTATGTAGAAGGTCTTAAGAATTATGGTGTGGGAGGTAAACTGCTGAAAGCAGAGAGAGGTTTTTATCAAGGGTGTAAGGTATGTGTGCAAGTAGGAAAAGAGGAGAGAGATTGGTTCCCAGTGAAGGTCGGTCTGCGGCAGGGGTGTGTGATGTCCCCATGGTTGTTTAATTTGTTTGTGGACAGGGTGGTTAAGGAGGTAAATGCAAGAGCTTTGGAGAGAGGGTAGAGTATACAGTCTGGTGGGGATGAGAGGGCCTGGGAAGTGAGTCAATTGTTTCTTGTCGCTGATACAGCACTGGTGGCTGATTCGAGTAAGAGACTGCAGAAGTTGGTGACTGAGTTTGGAAAAGTGTGTGAATGGAGAAAGCTGAGAGTAAATGTAAATAAGAGCTAGGTTATTAGATTCAGTAGGGTTGAGGGACGAGTTAGTTGGGGAGTGAGTTTGAATGGGAAAAAAATTGGAGGAAGTGAAATGCTTTAGATATCTGGGAGTGGATTTGGCAGCAAATAGAACCATGGAAGCGGAAGTGAGCCATAGTGCTGGGGAGGGGGCGACGGTTCTGGGAGCGGTGAAGAATGTTTGGAGGGAGAGAACATTATCTTGAAGAGCAAAAATGCGTATGTTTGAAGGAATAGTAGTTCCAACAATATTATATGGTTACGAGGCATGAGCTATACATAGAGTTGTACGAAGGAGGGTGGATATGTTGGAAATGAAATGTTTTAGGACAATATGTGGCGTGAGATGGTTTGATCGAGTAAGTAATGTAAGGGTACGAGAGATGTGTGGTGATAAAAAGAGTGTGATTAACAGAGCAGAAGAGGGTGTGTTGAAATGGTTTGGACATATGGAACGAATGAGTGAGGATAGGTTGACAAAGAGGATATTTGTTTTAGAGGAGGAGGGAACAAGGAGAAGCGGGAGACCAAACTGGATGTGGAAGGATGGAGTGAAAGGGATTTTGAGCGGTCGGGGCCTGAACATGTAGGAGGGTGAAAGGCGTGCACGGAATAGAGTGAAATAGAACGTTGTGGTATACCGGGGTTGACGTGCTGTCAATGGACAGAACCAGGGCATGTGAAACGTCTGGGGTAAACCATGGAAAGGTCTTTGGGGCCTAGATGTGGATAGGGAGCTGTGGTTCGGTGCATTACACATGACAGAGACTGAGTGTGAGCAAATGTGGCCTTTTCCTCTTTTCCCTGGCGCTACCTCGCTGACGCAGGGGGTGGCGATGCTATTTCCTGTGGGGTGGGGTGGCGTCAGAAATGGATGAATGCAAGCAAGTATGAATATTTACATATGTATATGTATGTATATGTATATGTATGTATATATGTATATATTGGTATGTATATGCATGTATTGTGCATTTATGTGCATATATAAATATATGTGTGTATGTGAGTAAATGGATCTTTCTTCGTCTGTTTCCTGGCGCTACCTCGCTAACGTAGGAAACAGCGATCGAGTATAATAGATAAATATATAAACATCTATGAGGAGTGCATGGGACAGAGTGAACTGGAACAAAGTAGTATATGGGGGGCGACATGCTATCAGTGAGCTAAATCAAAGCAAATGAAGCATTCAGGGGAAACCACAGAAGATGTCTGTATGACCTGGATGTGGATGAGGACTCTGGTTTCGGGGAATCACGGTGAATTTATCAAATGTGATTACATGCTCTGTGTGTGTGCAATGATAATGATGATAATGATATTAAAGGTTTATTGAACTGAGGCAACCTTACAGCTGAGAATACACAGTTTAGATATTACAGAACTGGGAGGTCACAGTAGCAATTAGTAGTCGACTAAAACCAGCTTAAGTCAAGGTGTGTGTTTGTGTGTGTAAGGGTAGACTACGTGATAAACAGGATCAAAAGGAGTGCCAGTGAGCCACTGTGATAGGAAATGTCAAAGCGTTGCCTATAAACAGCTTTTTATAATACATTAAAGAAACGAAGATTATGAGCATCGGAAAGATGCAAAGGGTAACACAATCCTTGAATTTCCTCTACGAAACATAAGATTTATTCAGAAAGACATTTGTATGGTAGTTGGTATGGCTTTACCAAAACTGAAAATCGAATTTCATGTGAAATTCGAACGAACACCAAAATACATTTCCCTTGAGATGCAAAATACATTTCTTAAAAGAACTTAAATCTTACTGGCCAGAGAACAAGTTGGTTGTTTTTATTATTTCGTCTTTTTAACTCCTTGGCACCAATAAGCCTCTAGTGTAGTAAGTTAGATTTGTAACCCAGCCATGCGTTTGCTGTAAAAGTTAAAACTTCTTCCATCTTCAGTTTAATTTCATATATTGGTGAAAGCTTGAAACAGAAAAGTTGAAATGTTACTGTGTATGGTACCCACGTGTGTATGTGTGGTAGCCCACATCTATGTGTGTGATGGCCCACATCTGTGTTTGTGTTAGTTCACGTCTGTTCGTATGTGTTACTCCATATCTGTATTTGTGGTACTCACATCTTTGTGTATATGTGGTAGCCCAAATCTGTGTGTGTGGTAGCCCAAATCTGTGTGTGTGGTAGCCCACATCTGTGTGTGTGGTAGCCCAAATCTGTGTGTGTGGTAGCCCACATCTGTGTGTGTGGTAGCCCAAATTTCTGTATGGTAACCCAAGTCTGTGTGTGGTAGCCCATATCTGTGTGTGTGGTAGCCCAAGTCTGTGTGTGTGGTAGCCCACATCTGTGTGTGCGGTAGCCCACATCTCTGTGTGTGGTAGAAGTATGTAGGAAAGAGTAAATAATGCGGGACATCTGATATTTGAAGTACCCAACCCACTCCTGCTCCAGGTGTGGCTGGGAGCAGATGTGACACCGGGTCAGCTCATCATGTGACCTCTTGACGAACCAGCTCCCTATGAACGAGTCAGGTCATCAGCGACCCTTCTCATGCGGTGGTTAATGGAGAGGTCAGACATCAGGTTTTGTTGACGTTTGTGAAGAGGATAGATGGATGGAGAGAGACAGAGGCAGGGAGTGATCACTGGTGGGTCATTGATGTACTTAGGGGTTTAATGACCTCTGGTGATGGAAGGGCTGTAGGTCAACCCTCCTCCTTCTTCTTCCTTCTTCCATCACCTCCGTCAGCTGTTCCTGAGGGAGTCCCTAGCGACGTCTTGGTACAGCTCTGAGCCTTCAGCCCTCCCAGGCTCAGCTGTAGGGAGGTTTCTCAGACTTTCTTTTAGGGCATTGCCTAAGGCCTGAGGAGGAACGGCTCATTAAGATGCGCTAGTGTAATTACTTCTGAATGATGATGATGATCATTGTCAAAGACGATACGTGTTACATTGATTATGATTACTGTCGCATACCAGGATGTGAAATTAAGTACATCGTAGAGATATGAAAAAAATAACGAAGTGTATCCCACTATCTCCTCCTGTGGGGCAGGAAACTTGAAGTAGAATTTATAAGAGAAATAGTCTTCTCTCAACCCCAGGAAGCAGTGACCAACCAAGAAGCAGTACGATGTACAAAGAAAATGAAAAACAAGAGTACTGATCTCACATTTGGTGTGGTTCTAGCTCTGTTTCCTTACTTGACAGAGTTGAGTCGAAAGCAGTCCGACTTATAAACTGTCTCAAGCTAACTTTCAAACTTGACCCCCTTGCCCTACGCCACAATGTTGGTTCACTTTCCCTCTTCTATAGGTATGACTGGCTTTTGCTCCCGAGAACTGGCTGATTGTGTGACCCCACCACAAGCTAAACCGTGCAATACTCAGCAAGCTGCTGCGTCACATGATTATATGTGCAGCCATCGGTAACTCAAGAGTGGACCGTTTTGATATCTGCTTCTTTTCCTAACGTCGAAGCTTTGGAACTCTCTACCTTCTCATGTCTTTCCTAGTAACTATGACCTTGCACTTTTCGAAAGACAGGTCTTTCACTTTCTCAAAAATTTGAAAATACTTTCCCTTGTCTTTTCCTTTTCCGTTTCATAATTTTCTACATTTCGATTAAGGCTCGGCCTTGATGTGGACTTTTGTCCGTAACTGGAGCCTTCAACATAAAAAAAAAGAGACATAACCCACGAAAGGTAAGTGCCATCTTCTGGACCCGAGTGACCTCGGCCTCCAGACTTAACGTGGCCCGACCCCCTCGCTGTACAGGAGCAATGTCAGAAGTCTTTACGAACATCCTCTTTAGCTTGAGCCTAGTGTGGAGGGATCAGCGCAACGGCAGAATAACAATCAGGATTATTCGGCCACAACAGCAGTATAGAATCTGGACTGAAGGCTTGAAGTATTCAACAACGTCGGTCTTTTAAAAGCCTGGATTATTCTTCAACAAAAGCTCTATAAAAACCACGAGAATCCACCAAAACAGCACTATAAAGACCTGGAATATCCACCAAAATACATCATAAAAGCCTGAAATGTCCACCACAACAGCTCTATAAAAGCCAGTAGTGTCCCCTACAACAGCACCATAAAAACCTGTAGTATCCACCACAACAGCACTATAAAAGCTAGGAGTATCCACCACAGTAGCACCATAAAAGCCAGGAGTATCAACCACAACAGCACTATAAAAACCTGTAGTATCCACCACAGTAGCACCATAAAAGCCAGGAGTATCTACCACAACAGCACCAGGAAGGTGAGAGACATTAATAAACTTGTGAGCAAAAGGATTATATTCTCAGGATCGGAGAGGCCACCATGGCACAATGGTCGGGACAATGGCAGGGCTTAGCAGAGGAGCCCTTTGTGTGGGGCAACCAACCCTCCCTCCCTCCCTCCCTCACCTGTGTCTCCATCCCCCTTTCTCCCTACCGGCCCCCTTATACTCTCCCTCCCGCTACCTATCTTCCCTCCCTGCTCTCCCAATCCTCTCGAAATTTGCACAACTTGTCGTCAGCCCAAACGCTCCCTTCTTCACCGCTCCTGTATCATTATTCTCACCACAGGCCCTCACCGCCACTCTCACTGCATGACCTCACCTCTCACCACCTGTTCCATCACTCCCGTCTGCTTAGTTCTCACAGCAGACTCCTCTGCTCTGATTGCCACGTAATTATTTTTTGATCGCTCCTTACGGTAGCGTCAGGAGAAATTCTGGCCCTCAGTCACACGCTTCAAGCTCCCAGGGTCTCACGGGAGTTACATAGAGAAACCAGACAACAGAAGACCCAGTGTCAAAGGAAGAGGTCGGTTGATGAATGATGTTCTGATATCCAGTTCTGTTTGATCTCAGGTCTCCGCCTTTACGGTCGTCAAAGCGGCCGAGCACTTCACTACAACCATAGTAAGTCAGTCTTAGTTTCTTCATCTATTTCTGTAAGTTCTCTGTGTAGTTCAGGTTGTAGTTGTTAGTTAAAGAAAGAAAAGAATGTAAAGTGCAAAACCCTTACGTCTTTCCCACGTGTGAGTGTGTGCGTGAGAGGTTTTCCGGATGGGTTATATCGTTCTGCGGATTCGAAAACCACGATTTGAGCCATAGTATGTCCGGTCCTGGTGATGCCGTGTTAGACACCAGCATAAAACATCGAAGGTATGATTGGACGCCAACAGCTGCCCACACCAACCCACTGGTATATACAACCACAGCCCACACCCACCCCAACTAGTATATTTATATTCATATATCCACAGCCGCCCACTCCACCTTACCCAGACACACACCCACAATAGCCCACAGTACCCATACTAACGCACATCAACAGCCAACGCTACCACAGAAGAACCGCCTCGGCCCACAGTACCGCACGGTGACTCCCGCCCCCGCCAACAACAACAGTGCCACACAAACACACAAACACTCGAGGATTGTCCTCTCTCTCTCCTTACCCTCCCCAGCACTTGCTCTCACCCCTCCCCTCTCACAGGTCTTCCCCTCTCCAATTATCCCTCATCTCGACCCCCTCCACCCTTCTCCATTCCCCTCCCACCTTCAGTTTCTCTCAAAGTTCCCTCCCTATTTTGCTGTCCCCTCCCCTTCCTCTGTATATCCCCTCCTCCCACATCAGTTTCTCTCCACCGACCAGGGAGGTACTGCTCGCCTGGGTATTGGGAGGGTTACTGACATGACGACGGCGCAGGAAGCCAGCACTGCATTAGCTGTCATGTTCCCACCCCTAGCCCATCCCTTCTACCTCACATGCATGTGGTTTTATGGCACTCAGTCCACAAATACGCTCCCTCTCCACCTCACACATATCACTTGACAGTAAACTCACACGACTCTTCATTCTTAACTCAAAAAGTTCCCGTCGGTGAGCGGTGAGCGCTACGCTCTAGCCTCACCTAAAGGCTGTATCTCGTCGTTGGTACTCATAGGTAAGTACTCTTTCCCCCTTCCCTCTCCTCCCATTACACCCCCTCCCCCTCAACCCACACCCCTACTCCCCACCCCTCACAAAGCCGCACGTACACCCGCCGAACAATAACAAGATAGCCGGTAATCCCCTTTGACCTATGCTGCCCTCCCGCTGACCTCGTGCCGCCTCTTGACCTGAGCTGCGGCTTCCGGCCCGAGAGCTGCTTGTCTGAGCGTCACCGGCGGCGGGTAATGACGACCCGGACTTTGGGTCTTTTTGTTTTTGTATCACAGACTTCGGCCACGGATGGATGGTAGCCTTTTCGTCGAGGCCAGGCCCAGAATAAATCATGGATAAGAGCTAAAACAGATGAAGTACGAAGAGAAGAAAAAGAGAGAATAATCTTAAATAGTTTCGGACGAAGTGCGAGAGCTTGCATACTGTTCTATGAAATAGGCGGGTCTGTCGTGGGTGCTGAGAAAGAAATGAGAAGGCGAAGAACTGCACAGAATATTGAGACATATACCGGCATTCGGAGCAGCTAACCTCAACTGACATATGTTTTGACAACCAAGTTAATTTTGTCCACTTATTAGTTCTTCGATGACTTGTGAAACAGCCTATCAGACTGATCTAAAATACGATCACCATGCGAGTTACATGATCCTAAAATACGTAAATAAATGTAACGGTCACCTGATGTACTAGATACGAACTGAATTAATCTATCGAGCCAGTCATTAGGGCACCCAATTACAAGTGATTTAAACGTATAATATTCAGTTGGCTAACTGACCCATCTTGCAGTCCCAGAAGCGAGTAAGGCAGGATGATTATTGTTAGTTTTATGATGCAACTTAATTCCTGCTGTGGTCGTAAATTGCTTGGGCCACCAGGAAAACCCCACGTCGTGGTAGAACCCCTGGACAATCCCATGTCTTGATGGACAATCCCACTTCGTAATGGAGTAACCTCAGGACAACCCCACCTCCTTAAGAAACAATGCCAGGATAACCCCACGTTGTGGTGGAACAACCCCAGGACAGCCCTTCATCGTAATGGACTAACCCCATGTCGTGATAGAACAATCCCACCTCATAATATAATATAATAACCTCAGGAAAACCTCGCGTCTTGTCGGAACAGTCCCAGGACAACTCCATGTAGTGATGGAACAACCCCTTGACACGAATACATATGCCCACAACCCCATGTTGTGAATAAACAACCCCACGTCGTGTTAGAATCCCAGGACAATATTCCATCAAGAAGGTAATCATCATAACAGAAGTAAGCTCATCATCAAGACACAAAATAAGTAGGTTGAAACTCAGTAGTATAACTTCCTCATCTTGGAAAAAAAAATAATGAAATTGGGACATATTTAAGAAATAACAACGAGGACAAATATTTCTGCAAAAGCAAAATCTCACAATAATAAACGGCCTTCTGAATAAAACTTAAAGGGCTAATTCTTTTGGAAAAGAAAAACACGAAATTAAACCTGCGCAACACTTGCAGAATACCCGCCACAACAACACCTTACGAACACAAAGCTCCATCAAACAATGTCTACTTTAAGGTCTCAAATGATCTCGCACATTATTTCTTTTCAAATGGTTTCCAAAGCTTTATAGGCAATCCTGATAATGATATCCATAAAAGAAAAGTTAAGCTTTTTAAGACGTTAAGAAGTTCAAGACGTACAATACTGAAGCGATGGAATTCAAAAATTTAAATCACTAACGTTCGTATCTTTGCTCCAAGTGGATCCCGACCTGCGTTCACCGCTCATGCTATTTGATCCTTTAATAAAGTCCAGGAGGGAGATTGACGCTAATTCTACCCCACAAAGCGTTTGGTATCTGACCAAAATCAACAACCGCTGACATATAGAGCCCTACCCTTTAGATCCGCAACAGACCCCTGGTTTTATGAACAATGCGTGAAATCCCAGCGACGGATTGATGTTTGATGCCAGAGGTAATCATACTTTCGATCGTGGTGCAGTGCTAGGTCACAGTCTTCAAATGTTACCCGTAACATACGAATTTCTGTTAACTTTCTACAACGAAGGTTATGTATGTGCTCTTCTTTGATCTCAACTAGATTTAAAGACATTTCATTAATCAGTAGTTGGTATTTGTTGGGAGCAGCTGAAAAGCGCCACGCGCGACCTGGTTTGACCAAGGGTGTGGTTGGCTGCTCCCGGACGTACCCATACCCTTGACATTGACTGCCCTGCAACCGTCACACAGTCATATCAAAATCCAGAACATTGTCTCGGTGACGAGTCCTGTTCAAAACCCTGTATCGAGTCATCCAATAAAGTCGGAAATCAAAAATTCGAAGAAAAAAAAAAAAAGCCACAATAGACATCATGAGCTTGGGAAAGTAGCCTAGTTTATAACAACGAATAAAAACTGTGTAGCCTGAACAGATGTATAATGTTATACAATCACAATACACACGTGAATATCTCTGATATAACGTAAACACACGCTTTACAAGAGGCACACAAAGCCATTGGTCAACCACTG
>JAYMFT010127629.1:0-13113 GCA_038088735.1 Panulirus argus | reverse complement strand
TCTCTCTCTCTCTCTCTCTCTCTCTCTCTCTCTCTCTCTCTCTCTCTCTCTCTCTCTCTCTCTCTCTCTCAGTCTCATTCAAAACTGAGGTTCTCTTACATTCCTGGAATTTACTATTCTAAGTAATTATTTTAAGAACGTTGCTGTTCCCATATCAGTATTTCTGGCTAGTAGGCAGCTCTGGTTAATCACGGAACAAATACATATATATATGTTTCTGGATTATGAGTGGCTGACAAGGGCTCCAGCGTCGGAGACAGCGGACGGCAGGCGCCACTCAGAGCCAACTTATCCTGAGCTACGAACTCTGATTGGCTACCGCTTGTGTCGAAACTGAAATTCTAAAAGTCCTTCGCACATGAGGAGAGTTGTGGGGGGTAAAAGAGGACTTTCGTTTTGCTCCGGAAGCGGATTCTGTAGTTTCACTCATAATCTTTAGCCTTCATGACTACCAAGGCTCGTGAGTCATAGACCACGTGTCCAGAAAGGTGTGATTTACCGCTCTGGCGCGAGGCGAAGAAAGAAAATCATACCTTCATTGCAGGGTCGCTGGCGGCAACGCGTGGAGGACCAATGAATGCAACGCTCTGTCATCACAGCTCAGGGTCTCTTGGGGTCTACCAGATATCGGTCTCCAGGGATAAGTTAGGCTCATATTTCCTTATCTGGTGGATATGATTTTCGACATTGGTGCCTCAGGCTTATGAAAGGATCACTACCGACCAATAACGCGATAGTGGCGCTTTAGGTGTGAGTCAGGAGCACAATGGCAATAGCAGTGAGCAGTTTCAAACTTACCAGAGACAAAACGATTCTTCGGCGCAGCTCCCACCCAAGTCCCGATCCGGGCTTCAGATTTGACTCCGTCGCTTACGAAAACTCATGAGTATATCGTTCCACCTGAACTATCATGTGACATTACCGTTCAATGAATGATGTTGCTTTCACTTCAAACAAGCCTTGACATCTCGTTCTTGATCAGGACCTAGATTTCCGAATTTTGGAAAATTCAACTCAAAACTAAGTACAGTCGTGCTTGCAAGGAAGACTCATCTTGGGAAGAGACGCCATATTATTGATGTCATTCTCATTATTCCCTACAATGTGATTGCTAAAAGTAGCGAGTGAATTAAGAAGTATTATATAATTCTCACTTTAGAATATAACCGCCTTAAATCCATAGATAACTCAGGCTTATATGTATACCCAAGCAAGGAACATGAAAGGTTATGAAATTCATATATTCATGGAGTTATAAAGATTTCAGTGAACATGTTGTGACCTAAACGAATCTAGATAAACATCCAAGGTATAGGAGACTGAAATCGAACATTGAGAAAGTTGTTTCACGAATGTAAAAGGTCAACATCACATAAGGAGTCTTATTTTTTTGGAAGTCAAATACTTCTTTACGATGAATATATAATTATCCTCATAATCTTATCACCCTGTCGCAGGAAAATGGCAAATTGCTGAGAAAACTATACTGTGGGGCGCAGGTAGGCTGTCAAAGAAGTGAGAGTGTCCATATCCAGGGGAGAGAATGCTGACTACGGAATAGGGAGTGTCCTTCGACCATCTACTTACCTGACTGTGTGTAGGGAAAAGTGCGTTGACCTTCACCTACTAGGTAGCCTGGTAGTGTATGGCGACCAGCCCAAGTACTTACTGATTAAGTCCAGGTAGCGTGGTGTGATTACTTCTTGAGTAGGCAAAATTACCGTGTACAGAGCATGGCGTCCTAAATTACACACTGGCGAGACGCATACTAAAGCAGATACTCTACTAAGCAGTCACTCTACATTGAGAGGGTGTGGATTGACCGCGCGCTGGCTGACAACTAATAGGGAGTGCTTGCTAACCACTCATAATGAAATTTGTGCAAACAACTCTGATCAAGCACTGGGAAACGCATGCTGACCGCATTATGAGAATCGTATGCTGTCCATCTGCTGGGGAACACATGCTGACTACTTAATGGGAAATTCTTGCTCACTGTCAGTTCATGAGCACGGGTTTACTACCTGATAAGGAGTGCATGATAATCACACATTTGACTATGCCTAGTGGAGCGCATGCTGCCACAAACGACTGATCACGTGCTTATCTCTCGCTATGGAACAATCACTGAGCAGATACAAGGTGAGGTGGCGCATATCAACCACGTAATCGGGAGCGCGTGCCACCATATACTGAGTCGCACGTGCTTATCACATACTGTACTGGAAAACGCGTGCGAAACATCCTCTTGGTAGCGCGTGATGACGGCTTGCTGTTGAGAACGTGGTGACTAAGTACCGGAAAACCCATGCTGATGATAAGCCGTTCCGGGACTCACTCGAGAGCTTATACCGATAACGAAGTGGGTGGCTCATGCCGTTTACGGTTTAAGGATTGCGTACTGCAAGACTTGGATAACGCATGATGTGTAAGGGCAGGGGAGCTCACGTCGATCAAGGAATAGGTGGCGGGTGCTGCTCATGGACTGGGAAACGCATCCTGACCATCTGTACTGAGGACACCATGTTGACCACGCCCGAAGGCACTGATTATAACCTCATGTTAGGAAGCGGATGTTGGTTGCGTGACTGGAGGGACAAAACAGTCAAGCACCGGGGAGTGAGTAGTGACTGCGTATTGGGGAGTTCACGTTGACTGCATACGGGGGAGAAAGTAGTGACAGTGAGCTGGGGAGTGCATAATGACAACGCACTGGGGGGGAGTGCTCGGTGACCTAGCAGTAGAGAAAAGAGTTGTGACATCGAGCTGGGGAGTGCATGATAAGCACAAGTTGGGGAGAACATGGCGATACTGCGTTGGGGAGTAGCGTTCTCGTGAGGTCATGACGACTACATGCTTAGTAAAGCATGGAAACATCGTGTTATGTGGAGTGTACCTACTTTGTGCTGGGGAGTTTATGATGACCCTATGTTGTGGAGAATGTGGTGACGTCTTGGTAGGGAGAGCGTAGTTACCATGTGCTGGGGAGTATATGATGACCACATGATAAGGAGAACGTGATGACTTCATGATAACGGAGAGCGTGACGTGAAAGTGCTGTGGAACGTAAGGAGATCGTACGCTGCGGGGATCACTATCTACCCGTTACGGTCCTGATAGATGCAAACCACCTCACTGATTAGCACGTTAGATTAGGAATAGTTATTTCATCATGGATAGAAATAGCTCTCATATCTTTTCTTTTTGTCATTTCTTATTTGCAACATTTTATCTCTTTTGGGGATGTTTTATTTGCTAATATGCCCTTTCTTTTTTTAATCGAAGTTGTTATGATCGATTTTTCAGGTCTCATGAAATATTGATGAATAATGTTTTCCTTAATGGATAAATGTCAAACAAAATTTAGAAAAATTTACCATGAACAAATTCCTATTGCAGATAAACAGAGTAACTAAACTTACTCCATTATGATAATTAAGAAAGAATATTAGGACTAAAGATTATGTAACTAGAAGACCAGACCGAAAATAAACCTTCTTTTGAGTCTAGATATGGCCAAATCCTTCAAAATATTCAGAACGACGTCATTTTAGTCTTAAAAAGGCTATGGGATTCATTATACTTTATGCCTGGTAATAATTTCTGATTCAGCACATATAAACTATGTCAAAAAGTGTTTACCAAATTCCTCCCAACCTGTAAGAATGCCTCTGACTCTGCACACACGCCCTGAAATTCCCAGTTGACCTCAGCAGTAACAGCATAGATCACTGTAATAACAGAAGCACAGATCCTGGGAACAGAGAAGTCAAGGAACGCGGTTGCTGTCATAGCATGGAACATAGAGGTATGGACAGTACTGAGCATGGTAACGGGAAGAAACATGGTTTAGAGATCACATAGTTCACGGTGGCGGGAACAGCACCTAATACATGCACTGGGTAGGCCTTTAATTACGAAAATACGAGGCTTTAGGAACCCTGGAGGCAGGAAGAACATAAACAACTGTTGAGGTGGGACGGAGTGAGGACCTCGGTCTGCACACATACGTACATACACGGCATCTGCAGGAATACATGAGAGTTTCTCTTTTTAATGTAAGGGTGTTACCGGGCGCGCATGGACATCGACGAGACTTGTGCGTCTTGCAGGTGCGACACCCCAGGCAAGACGGTCTTGGGTCACCAGGCACAGCGGGTCGTGTATGACGAAGACAGCCTCACAGATACCGCGACTGCCTCGCCGTCTCCCCGTAGGAGGTTTGCCCTCGGCATTCGAGATAATTGGGAAGTTTAGGAGATATAAACTGTCTTATGCGGTACTGTGACGAGTTGAGTATTAAGAGGAAATGCTGATGAATTGACCACATAGCCTAGCAAAAGGGATGTATTAAATGCACAAGAATCTTTTCACCTACAGTAGAAGAACAGAATTAAAACACAAATAAAAAACGAGACATCAAGGACCAGCAGGCATTAGCATATTCATTATGCAGTTATGCTTCAGTAGGAAATCTTGATAAAATAACACAATGCCAAAGCCCAAACGTATTAATCATAACTGCAATGACCCGTGATTAGGACGTGAGCAAAGATCGCGTGTGACATAGAGCCATGGATCTCCCTCCACGCCCCCTCAGCTAACACATACCAAGAAGGAAGCAGCGAAAAAAGTAGGCTGTATCGTAGGTATGGATACCTTGATGATGACCTTATTTCAGTGAAATGCAGTTCCTCATTCAGTCGAACTCGGTGACGAGACAAGAAATACTGACGTCTTTTTTTTTTCAAATGTGATTACTGCTTTAGATATTGGCAGTACTGGCAACATAGGGTGTTTAAAGTAGATGATACAAGGCAAGTACGATGGTATAAAAAAATGGTGCACTGGCATGGAAGTAGGTTTAGTTTGGTGGAAAGTGTGATGATATAATTGCATGGTGGTGGTTTTGGCCAAAGGTGTGGTAATTCTCTTATCAAATCTGTATCTCGACAGGAATTCATAATTCTCATCAACAATAATTCACAGTATTATCAGAGTAGGTCGATGTGGAATCTATGGAAATAATCGTTTAGTGATATATATACGCATATTCAGATTGTACCATCGACTCACGTTGAATTAATTATTGATACGTTTACGTGACAATGCATTATCATGAATGTCTTGAGAACAATTGCTGGACCGAAGATCATGGGTTTTGGGCATATGCTGCCTCACAGCCGTTTTATGCAGGAGCCAGGCCACTGATCTCAGTAATGACAGTCTCTTATTACAACTGTTCCGGCCAGTATATACCTGACTAAGATGCAAAAGGGAGGAGGTTGCGCACCGAAGTTCACTTTGCGCCTCTATGTAAACGCTGCTACAGGACAAACAGGTCGTCTTCGTTTGATGATTAGTCCACCCGTTCTGTTATGCATCAACCCATTACATAACAAAACTGTAAATGGTGATCATGGGTCACAATGAGCAGGATTCAGAACGAATAACTTTAATCATCTTGCCCTTGCCGACAACAGTTCTTCATAATGTTCTCCATTACTGAGACAGCAGTACCTTCTCATTACATGATTATTGACCTCTTACTATGAAGCAGAAATATAAGGAAAAAAAAAGCTTGCAAGCTGATATTTCATCTTGATAACCGTGCCATCAAAAGTGCTTGTTAGCTTAGTAGTTTTTTTTTTATACAAGTTAATAAAGATACTAAACTGTATTAAGTAAGCCATAATATTCAGCGAGATACTTCAGAATTCCAGTCAGGAATTATATTCACGGTTTAAGGCACTAATGTACTTCAAGAATGTTAGTGGTGGTGCTCTGGGCTTTTGTGATTGCCTAAAAGAGGTACGTCAACCCTGTGTTATCTGATGCCTCGTGCTCAGCTCACATCTCACGCACCTGCACCCACCAGGGGTCCACCGTCAGTTTTTACAGGCATTGATTTGACTCAGTCGTCAACGAAACTGATGAAATTCTAAGGAAGATGTGTTTGGAGTTACTAATATCATACGAAGAAGAGCGTCCTAGTCTAGGTCTTACAAGTTCAGGATCATGAAAAGATTTACGCCGTTATGACCCAAAACTGAAGCAAGTTTGACTGAAGATGACCTGAATTTCTTAGTAATTACATTAGGTTGTTGAGGTTGTGTTATATCGTTGTGTAAGGTTTAGAGTCTGTGTTGAAGCAGGTGTCAGAATGATGAGTTAAGAGCCAGTTGGTGTGCTCATGGATGATTGGCAGTTGAGTGAAGTTGTTGACAAGCTGTAGTGGCAGGTGTGAAGATGAAGGGACAAGATACAATTGATGTGCTCACAGATTGTGGCAAACAAAGTGACCCGCTGTGGTGATGGTGTGAATATAGTGAGTCAAAACACAGCTAGTGCGACCACACGCAGTGACAGGTTCTGAGGGTGACGGTGGGGCAAGTGGAGAGGCAGGTATCATATCGATGTGATAAGACAGCATGTTTGGTGATGGATTGTAGTAGAGGTATCATGGCATCATGCTGGGAGATGCACGTGGACGGAGAGACAAGAGAGAGAGAGAGGCGGCTTGGGCAGCAGTCTGACCAGTGTTGGTCATTGAACACAAGGGGACACGGATAACGGGTGACACAGAAGCATCGTGGATATACTGAGTCGTATCTACTGGTCAACTGCCTCTCGAAGTCTGATGCGTAACATTGCTGTACATTCTCCTCTTGCGGCTCGAAGTCGCCAGAGCGATGGAGCACTGGCGTGGTTGTCGTGGGAGGAACTGATGGATGGTTGCAGCCACACACCTTCCTCTATAACTTCACACCTAATGTATGGCAAGAGAACGTAAAGAAAAGGTTGAAACATGACCATTATCGATGGCAGCTGCAACTCTCTGCAATGACTGTCACTACCTTGCCTGTTGCCTGCACGAGACGAAGGTTACAAATACCTGAAATATAGTCCTCTGGCTTTCTGCTTGGCCGTAAGACATGTCTGGTGAATGGAGTGAGTGAGCAAAAGTGTTCCATGTTGCAACGTTTCGTAAGTACAGTGAATAATTTCAAGAGAGCTTTGAGGAATATCGTGATCGTTCCAGAGTTTGTAAAGCAGCTGGTTTTACT
This sequence comes from Panulirus argus, assembly GCA_038088735.1. Classification (NCBI taxonomy): domain Eukaryota; kingdom Metazoa; phylum Arthropoda; class Malacostraca; order Decapoda; family Palinuridae; genus Panulirus; species Panulirus argus. The sequence goes on along the minus strand of JAYMFT010127629.1, from coordinate 6,046 downwards.
GTTATGGAAGGTATAAGGAAGGTTCTCATGGATCACTGGCGGAGGACCAGGACTCGTTGACTAACCACTTTTGTTAGATGGATAGTAAGCTTGGTTGCCCTGCTTGACCACTCGAGCTAGGACACTCTTGTTATAAAGAATTAGGATTCGTTATCAAGCATGTAATAAATCCTACTTCCAAACCTTAAAGGATAAAAATCTTAAAGTAAAACAGATTTCGAGCCAGACGAATGGAAGGTACGCAGATCAGAAAATTTTTCAAAGAAAGGTCTATTTGGAGGTTGAAAGGGTTATAATGAAAAAAATAGAGATATTAAAAGAAGTCAGGTTGTTGCTTGGATGGTACATTTGCACACGAAAATAATCCACTAAGAGAATCATCCTAGGCAAGGGAGGTGCTAAGAATTCGAAAATTTGAGATCCGTTGTTGATAAAACTTTATTCACCAAAATGTCCATGCTAATTCATTTATCCGATGGAATTGTGGAGGGATAAAGGAAGAAGGAGACGGACAGTGTTAGAGTCAATGATCGAGGCGTAGCCAGAGAAATACACAAAGAAATGGAAGGGGATAAAGAATGACAGACCTTACAGTTTGTTGATGGAAGAGGAGATGCATGTGTCCATTTCCTCAATGATTACATCTGCTATACACTTACCAGGAGACACAATAATCTCAAGAAATCCGAGAAAGAATTTTCTGGGGTTGCCCAATGGGCAGCAGTAAAATGCCAATATTAGCGTCTAGAGAGCATTATAGAAAGTCATGTTCCTGGTAAAGCTGGTGGAGGCTCCAGGTTGCGGTCACGAAGCGCTGCTTTCATTGGTCGCCGGTGTGTTGCCACCAGCCAACCACGAAATGATCCGGCGACGGTGCAATTAAGGCAAAATTTCTTGTCCTGTCTCATATACCGTCGTAAAGAAATGGTAAATCACACCTTTACGGACTAGCGATTTACGACTCACGTGTTCAGACAGTCACGAAAGGTGAGAGATGTGAAGTAAGACTTGAGGTATTCGTTTCAGGGACCGCAAAGAATATGACTGTTTTCTAATTCTTGTCCAGAATCCGACAGATTTCGCGAATAATTTCAGCCTCTGTTCAGAGAGCAGCCAACCAGAGCTTGTGATCCATTTGTGTCTGGCCCTGAGTGGCGCAGGACGGCTGTTCTCCCTGTCATTGGTGTCACTTCTCTACCAATCAAGCACAAGGCAAAGAAACTTCTGCTCCAAGATGACTCGACGTCAAGAAATATGTTGCAGCTTAGCTCACCTGTTGATGAGTGATTCCCCCCGAAAAAGCTCTCATCACCGTGAAATGTCTGTGGTAAAGTTATCATCATGCCGTCGCTTCAAGAAAGATGATGGGTTTATCGGAACAACGCACGATGGAAATCGATTACGAAACACAATGGCTGTAACGTCACGGTACACAGCAGGCGTTCAGTTATGGCACGCGATTGCTGTCTCCATAATACACGACGCTCATCCCGGAAGACACACAACAGCCTTTTCGTTACAATACAACACACTGCAAGCACTCGGCCTCAGCTGATACAGGGCAACTTTTTTGTTGCTACGGCGAAAGACGACATTTTTTTTATCTTTCACACACCACACATCGACCGTCCTTTCATGAATCACTATCGACATCTTTTCATGATACAAGACAACCGTTCCGTAACGACACGCAACGTTCTAACTTTCACGACACGCGATCACCGTAGGTCTACGGGTATTTGGTGACCAGCATTGTCTCCCACTGTCTGTTGGTCTGCATAGACGTTAACAATATGTGTGTGTGTGTGTGTGTGGCTGTGCCATTGTGCAACTGTTGCCAACACGCATCATCAACCATCGCTGCTGGTGGTGGTGGTGGTCGGTAGTCCTGATGGGGTAGGAATGATATGAGGAAGGGAAAATCGATGTTACACTTGGTAAACTTTTTGGCTAATAAAGCAAGAATTGGTTCACACTATCATAAGAAAAAGATAATGATTTTGACGTTTTGAAGCTGGTTCCACATGGATGCTTATTAGGTTAGGAGAGAAGTGCTGCCCCGCGGAGTGTTGGAGAGGAAAATGGGATGGGGATTGTGCCAACCACAGTCTCCAGGCCCTTTTAAATCGAGGATGCTGGTGATTAGACTCACGCTGGTAACGGTGATGATGGGGAGGACGACACAATTGAAAACTAATGGGTCATCATGTGTCGGGAGTGGAAGGTAGAAGGAATCAGAAGGAGTCGCCAGGTGACTGAGGATATGGCGCAAACGGTAAGGCGAGACATCCAACACCTGTCTGATTTATGAATGCATCTTGCCTCTCATTGCTTGCTGGACCACGTGAACGAGGTGATAGATGCTTGTGATAGATGGAGCAGTTACTGAAAATAACGAATGAATAAAGAACTCTTTCTTAACTTGTATACTATCTGAACACATTTTATCAAAATATCACGAAAATATATAATAAACTGTCTTATGTGAAAGGTGAGCTCGAAGCTTAGGCAGCAAAGAGAAACTAACAAATGGCAAAACTGAAAACAACTCTCTACAAAGATACCTCCTTGAATATTTTCCTGACTGAGTTTCTGGCTATTTTTGCCAAGGAATGTAAACTTTTGACCTCTTCTGTCGACTGGAAAAGTCAAAGGGGTTTTGATTCCATCCTAGCTCATAGAAAAGTGAAAGGCCAGCTGTATTAGTTATATGAACGAAGTGGACGGACTCCTATAGATGTGGAATATCTGCTTCGAATGAAAATAATTTCGGCAGGTGTACAACATTCCAACCTCTTAGGGAAACACATTCTGCCAAGATTTTGCACTAGGGAACTAGAGAAAATAACATCATATGCTTTTATGCGTTGTCTGAGTTATTAGAATAATGAATAGATGATAATTACCATTACTATGCATTCTGAGGGTTTACTATGGGAAAGTGGAAGAAGCGGTATGCCCAACAGGTTCAAGTTATTGCAGTGGTGAATATCGTTTTGCTTTGAAATTTCATGGTATGAAATTAGAGAGTTGCATGAAGAGACATAGGCAGAAAATGAGTTACATTATACGAGGTCTTTCTTGACGGAAAAGTTCACGCGAAAGGGGACCTAACTGGGGCTGAACAAATATACAACACTGCAACGAAAGTTAAATGAAACGTGATATTATAAAGAGAGATAGATAGATAGATAGGTAGATAGATAGATAGATAGATAGATAGAGAGAGAGAGAGAAAGAGAGAGAGAGAGAGAGAGAGAGAGAGAAGAGGACTCGGACAGTGAAAAAGAAGACACCATAACTGCGTGATTGTATGACGAAGTGAAAGGAAAGGAATATAAAACGAGAAAACATTGAGAAAAAAAATCGTTGTTAAATCAGAAGCAAATAGGAGATCCCGAGAGCAAAACGAACGTCTAAGACGCCGAAGTTGCCAAAGATAAGGAGTGATTGTTTGACTGCGTAAACTATATAGCACAGAAGGTAGCTAGAGCCTCTGTCTTGAGTATGATATATCAAGAACAATGAATGAGATCTTTTTGAACACGTTGGGCAGTCATGTTTAGAATCTCGTTAATCGTTGCATTGATCTGAACAGTGGCTGCTATCGAGCGCTATTGTCACAGCTATTTTTGCCTCCTTCTAAGTGATCACCGTTTTCTTTGTTTGCTCTTGCTACTGGAGTCTATCACTCAGCATGACGTTGAAAGACTTTGTATACTCGTACTTTGGAATTCAGATACACATTCATCACTTTACCAGGTACTAATTAAGAGTCAGAAGCAAAAAACGGGAACAAGTATTGAAAATCCGTATTCTATACTCACTGGACCATCCGTATATTTCACCCTCTAATAACACACTCAGTCCACCAATATGGAAAAAGTTTTGACTCGTCATCCTCCAGCCACGGGTACACCCACCCACCACTGCGTCTCCATGTTTATCCTCAGCCAATAAGACACAATAACCGGACTGTCGGTCAGTATAAGCGTCACAATAACGGCACTGTCAGTCAATATTAGCGTCACAATAACCGGACTGTCAGCCGGTATCAACGTCACACTAGTCCCCAGCAGGTAACGCTGAGCGCTTGACCTCGCTATTACGACAGTTGTCTTAGATTATATCAAGTTCGATGGAAATATCTCTAGTTGCTGGTGATGATTACGCTAGAGTTGTATCTAGGCTGTCACTGTGTCTCTGGGCTTCGTCATCAGAAACGTAGGCCAGCCCTCCCGGGGGCTGCTGAAGGAGGCGCAGAAGGGTCGCCTCGGGGAAGGTTCTCGGTGAATGAATGAAAATTCCGCTTTTCCTATCACATTTTTCTTTATATTTCGTTTCTGTCATGCTGCTTCGTCTACATGCAATGGGTTTATGGATATATCTCATCAATCACTTTTATCATAGAGGGAGATACATCTCCTCTTCTTCTACCTCCTCTCTTAGAGAATTTGATGACCACGTCATTAAAGTTCTTTGAGTTAAGAGTCCTCCTTGGAGACATCAGAACCTCAATAGACATCGTTCAGCAAATCCGTGAGGGTGCTACCATTACCATGCATCTGTTCACGTTGATCAGCTTCACCTGAAGTAATTAGAGGTGTGCTACGAGAGCTGCATCTCAACCATCGGTTCAGTGAAGTCTGTCTTCAACTTTCTCCAATCAGATCTCATTGAATTCTCCGGTAAGATATACCACAAATACCTTCAGGCGATAGGTTACCGATTTTACTTACACGTCTCTCCAGCGGGAACCTACGTACCTGCTGGTGCTTCAGCCAGCGTTAATGCTCGTCTCCAAAAACCGACGTAGCAAACATCGTGTGGAAATTAGTTATCATCTCCGAGAACGATCGCGGTTTGTGAAGTTGATGTAAGAATTCAAATGATCATTACTGCAGGCAGGGTAGGCCAGGTTGGCCGAGGCGGGCATCTTAAATGATAATTGCAAACCGTTACCTCTAATCTTTTTTATATAACAGGGAAGTAATGTTGTGTTTTAGCGTATGCAAGGTGATTCAGGAGGTGCTTTGATTTCACTCATAATTCTCCCTCTCTCCCTCACAGTTAATGGAGGATAACTTTACGGATCACGGCGGTGAACCAAGATATGCCTCAGACGGCTAGAGTGACAGGCCTCGGAAACGCTTTTCAGAAACGCTTTCCAGTGTGAGGAGGTGGCTAACAACGACTTAAGAAAACGGATGTAAATGTGGTCTGACGAGGGTGTCGTAAAGAGAAAAGATTTACGTCTTGCTTTTTGTGACGGAATCACAAGAAATAGTTGGTGCATCACCCAGATGCCATTAGCATAAATCATGAGAAATACTGTTTCCTGCCCTTTGATAATGACCCAGCGCAGATGTGTAAGGTAACGGAAGGGAGGGAAGGGAGAGAGCGAGAAATGGGAGGGGAAAGCGGAGCACATAAAAGAGAGGGGTGAGGAGGAAGGAGCGTGTTAAAGGTATGGAGGAGATAGGCAGAGGGAAAAAAAGAAGGGAAAAGGATAGATGGGAACGCGTCCTATGTATGAATGGTGTCATGATCACCCTTATCCTCATACTATCATTTCTTCTTGCTTTACCTCTACCACTGCTGCTACTGCTGACGCTTTCCATTGCCTGCTGCTTGCCCCAGATGCTCCTTGCACCTTTCTGCTTCCTTATCTAACCCTGTTACTGATACTGTTGTTACCTTGCAAATCACTCACCTCCTTCTGCTGCTGCTGTTGTTGTTTCACCCAGTAGCCTCCTTGCTCTTACCCCTGACGCTGGTGCTGCCACCCCTCTCCACACTTCTGCTTCCTCTCCCCCCGTCGTGGTCGGCCCCCACCGCCAGCACCGCCCGAGGGCTGGGTGGAGGACACGGCCGTGATTGCTCAGATTTTACGCTTCCGCCCCCAGCGGCCGGTTGAGAGCAGGCAGCTGGTGTGATATGGAAGTATACCACCAAAGTATCCGGTCAAATAAAAAGCAAAAGAGAAAGAGAGAGAGAGAGAGAGAGAGAGAGAGAGAGAGAGAGAGAGAGAGAGAGAGAGAGAGAG
>JAYMFT010127618.1:0-13113 GCA_038088735.1 Panulirus argus | reverse complement strand
CCAATAATCAACATAGTTATTTAAATCCCGACATCACACATCACTCCCTGGTGTTGTGGTACCGTCAGCTATCCAACCATTGAATATCTTGGCATTTACAGGTAAATAAAGTACACTCCTCATGATCTTCACAAATATTAATACACAGCGACAATGAGCTGTGAGTTCTTTAGGAATTGCCAGATTCAAGCGTAACTGGTAGATGCCTCCGCTCTTGTCATCTGTGTCTATTTCAACAGCCGTGGTCACTTCTATCGCCAAAATGAGGTTAGCACAAACCTTAGTTTACCGTTCATCTCTGCTGTAATATTCAGAATCATCAATTGAACGCCTGATAATTACAATTTGAGGAACTAGTGGTTATGATGATCATTTTTCTTACCTTGTAAATTGGCTGACTTGTGAGATACATGGCAAAGGAGCAGTACAGAAAAAGCAGAAGAGAACAGCTGAAAGTCGGTTTTCGGTTAAAATATCTCAATTGACCGTGTTGTAATTGCGTAAACAAGACATTCTCAAGTACGTTTTTTTGGTTTAAGGTTTTGAATAATTATCGTAATCATCTGACCACAGTCAAAGCACGAACAACCCCCTTGATCTTTTGCGATAGTTCTTGGGTCAACATAAAGTACTCTCTCACATCCCGGCACCTGTAAGAGCCAGAGATCTAGAACAGTGAAGTTATTTCACATGAATCACACGCAAAGGACGCTTTTCACTCGTATAACTATCGTGGCAGATGAACTGAAGCTCTTGTGGGGCATTTGCTTCGGAGGCTTTAAATAATAGTTTTGCCTCGAATTGTCTTCAGTAAGAGATTTTTTTCAAATGCCACTTGCAGATTAGATCATTTTTACACAGCTATAATCACTGTTCAGTTACCTTTGAGAGACAACCCACAAGTGAAGAAAGATAGATTATACTTCATCGCCGTGACAGTTGACCCCCAAACAAGTAATATGTTTCTCAGATGGTATTGTTCTTTTTTTCTGTGCACTATGGCCTTGCTGGTGATGAGCCGCCCCTGTAGATGGCTTCGAAGTGACAATTGTTTTTCCGTTCATTCCTGTTTCCTTGGCAGCCTCACTTACTGTCTTCAATATTAGTCCCTCTTGCAGCAAGATGTAAAAAACATAATGGCCAAGTTCTCCAAAAAAAATTCCTATCTTATCATTAGAAGTCCTTGGAGTTCTGCAGGATATGTTTAGGGTCATGGTACTTGGATGATATGACGTGCTCTGAGTATCGCTAATATCTAAATAGAGTTAAGCAGGTTTCATTTAAGCTACGGGTAGAGTACCACCTTCCTGGGACCCAAAAAAGCTTTCAGTGTCCACTTCATGCTCAACAGAAAGTAGTCAGTCTTGCTAACACAGTTTAAAGAACATCAAAGTATGCCTGGAGGACGACAAAACTCGTTCAGTAATATGCAACGGCTGTCAGATCGTGAAGATTGATATATCCTCCGTCAGTCTCCAGCAACAACCATGGCTAATTCTAGGTCAAAATAACCTAACAGGATAAAGCAACTTGTGCGCCGAAGAACGAGTCTTAAGTCATCAATCAGACCCTGGCTGCCACACAGACGGAACAGGGTTCGATTCGCGGATTATGCAGTGGTGAATATTTTCACATCAGATATCATGTGTGCGTTACATGATTCAGATTAATACACATTACCATAGTGCCTTATGAGTCGAATGAAAAGCCTCTCTTCCTTGTCCAGAGTGTAAGCAGTAGTACTTCCATCTCGTAAGGATGCGTGAAGCATCACGAGATCCGTGAATCAGCCACTGGTTACGGAGATGGACCAAAGTTGAATTCTTGAGGTATAGTTGTAAATAGTTTGATATATATATATAAATGAAAATCACACTAGGGCCGAAAGACGGGTGTAGGAGCCTGATTCATCTTGGTGTCTGGCCTTTTCCAGTGAAGAAGAAAACGGAAAATCAGACTCATGAACCCAGGAAATGGAAATATGACCGTTTCCACAATCTACGGTCATACAGCGTAAGTCCTATTCGGTATCTATTAACTGATATAGTGATAGTGAAAGACAGATGACAGTAAATACAATATGTCTTAAAGGATTGTAATCTCCTCTTTTTACGAGCAAAAAGTCTGTGACCTAGAAGTAAGATTACAGCCCTTATTAATGTAACACTGACAAGTATTATGTTTTTATCAAGATGTGAAAAATCTAATCAGAAATGATAGGTTTTAGAGCGGTTTCAACACCATCTAATGAGGAGAATCAGACGTCATTTATCGAGTGAGGTGAACTAAGTCTTCGAAGCACAAGCGAGATGATAGGATCCCACTCCACAGTAATATTTTCAACCTCAGCATAGGTCATCGTCAGAGTATATTCATGGAGAAACATCATTCCTAATTATGTGATGTTCTGCCTCTGGTGATGCTGGCAGAAGATAGAGCAGGACCATTGTCCAAGCCTTGTAGTCGGCGCTCTTGATGCTCCTCGAAATGTCAAATGCCAAACTCAAATGTCAGAGAGTCATTAAGCGTTAATTTCACTCTCTTAAAGGGTATCAAAACAATATACGTTAGGTAGTGTGTAAGACATTATTTGTGATAGTACTGTTTTCTCCTCCCCTTCATAACCTCTACACTTAATCTGTAAAGAGTTATTCTTTTTCTTTTTCATAAATAATTGAATCGATCAAATGTTATTGAACAACTTGGCGTTAACTAGAATCATGCATACTCTTCTTGTTGCCACAAAAAAGAAAATCAGTACCACACCTACCACAACCGCCATCATCCAAGAACTACTACTACCACTGTACTCTTTGCCTTCCACTTATTCTTCGTCTTTTCTACAAATTCCTCCAGCACTCTTATATTCAGTAAAATCCACCCCCTTATCTCAAGCCCCCCACTATATATCATCCTTGTTAGTTTGTTGAACCACCTCCACTTTTAATCCGTCTCTCCTGTTTATTTAGCCATGTCATTCCCTCTGCACCTTCCCAACATCTTGTTAAGAAGACTTGAAAGTCACTGGCTCAGATTTGCTGCGGTGCCACACACGACGGTTCGCAAGAGCTGACACATGAAAAATTAACTGAATTCTCTGCATTTTTTTTTTCTGCTTTTTATCTTAAGTCATAATACTAACCTGCTGGGAATAAGACGCAAGTGTGGAGTAAATAACCAATGCTTGAAAAAAAAAAAGAAATGAAACCCACAAGCACTAGTTATACATGAAGCTGGAGGGAATGATTTATTCTTCGTTCCAGACAAGTCAAAAACACAAGAGCCTTCGTGACTTCAAGAGAACAATGAAACAAAACCTCCTTTGTGGCCTCTTCAGGGATCCGAGGTGGACAGCCTTTGTAGATCGTTATTTATTACGTGCAAAATGCTTTTCGTTGAGATCTTTTCCTGGTGTTTTATATATGGATATATTCCAGGCAAAAGGTCTCACAGTTTATTAAGCTACAATGAATAGTAACAGAGGAAGTGTCCACAACTTGAGCCTGCGGGTGTGACCGTAGGGCGCAACAGCCTGTGGCCACGTGTGGTCCAAACACTTCTCTCTCTTTCTTCAGGCTGCTTTGTTTTTATATCACCAAGTTCCTCGTTACACCAACCTCACCCTCTTAAATACCATTTATTTTCTCCTTGCGACGAGTCAAGAGAATTCTTAAGGAACACCTGGAGTCATCTTGACCTGGTGACAGGTGAAGATAAGTACACAGTGACGGTCAGGAGGCATAAAGCAAAGGCTTTAGGACTGCACAGGGTGGATGGCCTAAAGAACAGTAAGGGCCAGGAGGTACGCATCGCTGGATTCTGGCTTGCATATGTTAGATAGCCAAGAGCGCAATATGTACACGGCTAGGGCCAGGAGGCACACAACACTTGGATGGAGGACTGCACATTATAAATAGCCAACAGCACAATATGTACACAGCTTAGAACAAGAGGGAACACAACACTGGACTGAGGTCTTGGTTGGCTGTTTGGGCTTTAGGGTCATTAAGGCGGTCAACGTCAATTTACAACACCCACCAACCGAAAAAAAAGATTTTTAACACCTTCTTCCGGTGTTAAAGATAATTCCAAAACCAAATACACTCTCTATGCATGTCGCCCATTAAATCGGAACAGAGAAGCAAATTTATAGCAATAGCATTATTCAAGAAAGAAGTTTAGGCTAAATGTATGGAATTTAAACATATTTTTATTACTTCCAAACTTTTTATCTCCTCATCTTTTATGCTTTATATGTATATGATTTTCCTATTCTCATTAATCTTTTAATTTACATATTCTGATACGTTCTTTCTCTCTTACTTTTTTCTTATATCCTCTCACAGGACTCTAATTCCCCACGCTACAGCTCTAACGTGTCTGTCAGGGTGCACTGAACAATAGCTATCATGGTGAGGCTTTACCATTATTCCTTCTGATAGGCAGCAATTACAGGAGCTCCATCAAGGCTGGATCCTTCAATCAAGAGGTAAGTACACAGAGGTCATTTTGCTCATGAAATTAGCAAAATTAATGACGATCAGCAGAAGTTGATAAGGTAAAAGCAGCTTATGCACTTCAAGCCTTCAAATTATGATGAGTTGGATCGGATTTATACCTGAAAGTATTTAACAATAAAAACCCTTCGATAATCGATGATAATCAATGGATGATCCCAAGCTATGTGCAGGAGAGAGTTTTGTTTGGTACTGAAGATCAATCACTTCAGTCTCTTGTCAGACAATATTATGTTGATAGGTCCTGCTTATCTTCTTAGTCGTATTCCCAGGTTATGTCACACATCATGTTCACATGTCTTATCATACAGCTTAACAGGTCGTGCTCTGATGTGAGTCCAGAGGCGGGTATCACAGGTTTTGAGTCACAGGTCGTGGTCAGTGGTCATGGAAACTGTTTGGATTTTAAACATCATGATCCTGAGGTTGAGTGCACAGTTCGACAAGTGTGCTGTAGTACTCGATTCTACAGCCAGCAGTTATTCTGGACGTAACTGAAATGTTTAATTACGTGTTGTGTCATTATCACCGGCTTTAATGCAAAGGTCATATCCATAGGTTGAGGACAGAGGACGTGCTCTTGACCTTAGTTTTATGTCATGGTCCTGAGGTCGTTTCGAAGTTTTCCAGCTTGTCCGATAATAAGCTATTTAACAGTCAGCTAAGCTGGATTTGGCTGTTATGTTTATTAAGTGATGAAGCTTTATTTGTACTTTATAGACCGTCGAATGGTCATCACCTAGGCTCAGTCACTGGTGCCAGGAGTAAATAGTTAATGAAATCTTGTCCAAATTTTGCTCGAGAAAAATAGATGAATTAACAGAAGATAGAAAAATAAACACTTGATCCGTAGTCTGTGTTGTTCCCTGCTTTTGTAGTTAAGCTTCTCTCATTTATACACAGAACAAGAACTTCAGTTATCTATTTTCGTAGATGCAGTTCTTTTCCATAATGATGACGAAACGAGATGGGTAGGTCAGAGAGTCCAAACGGCATAGTTATAATTCCAGAAATGAGAATCTGGTCCAACAACAAAGCGAAAAGGCTGCGAGCCATGCAACAGCAGGATGACTGCGCTTTCCTGTAGATGAATGCAAAGAGCTTGCTGGTGTTGAGGAACTTTCCAAAAAGCTGTAGACCAATTTGCTTTTCTGAGGAGAACTCCCACTTTGTGTAAAGAATAAGTAATGATCAGTCGTTTATGCGCTGGTGGGAGGAGAAAAGGCTGGAAGGCATCGTCTTGATTCTTCAAACGTGTTGCCTTTCAGGTCGATCTACAATTGGGTAAGTATACCACTCATGACCACTGCGACTTACCCCATTACAGCTGTAGATATCAACACGTTCTCCTCGTTAAAGTCAACAACTATGATCATTAGATATTAACGTTAACGACTATGAACATCAAATGTTAATGTTAAAAAGTATGAGTATCAAATATTAATGTTATCAGCTAGGAAAATTAGATCTTCATTGTTAACAATTATAAACATCAGATATTAGTGCTATCAGCTATGAACACTAGATATCAAAGTTATCAATTACGAACATCAGATATTAATGTTATCAGCTATGAATATTAGATATTAATGTTAAAAACTACAAGCGTCGGATGTTAATGCTAACTATGAACATCAAATATTAATGTCAACAACTATGAACATCAGACATTAATATTAACAACTACGAACATCAGATATAAGTGTTCAAAAACTATGAACATCAAGCATTAATGGTAACAACATTGAATATCAGATATTAACATCATTAACTACGAACATCAGATATTAATACCAAAAGCTATAAACATTAGGTAATTATGGTAACTACAAACATCATATATTAACAACAATAACTACGAACATCAAATATCTTCACAAACATCCTCTCAGTAGATCAGACTCCGTGCCACTCTAGTCAGCGTGATGTGGACGAGATCGCACAGTAATTGCAAACGAGGGAACAGCAGAGTTAGGTGGTCTGCTATCTTTTCTCTCTCTCTCTCTCTCTCTCTCTCTCTCTCTCTCTCTCTCTCTCTCTCTCTCTCATCACTGCAAGGTAAGTGTTAGTGCCCCACTACTACTACTACTACACCACAACCTCCCACTATTCCAAACTAGCCGTTAACAAAACACAGGGTTCCCATACCTTGATCCTGATGACCACTCGAGAAATCTGACAAGGAGAAAGACACTTGGATAAGAAATATATATGCAGATCACATACGGTCGCTGAGCTGACATTACACAATAGATTTACCACCTTTTGACCTACCTGCTTCTCGACATGGATCCGTCTTGCAGCTAACAACAGCAATATTACCGGAATCGTTTTGGTAAACCTGGATAAGTATTTATTAACGACATTTGTTAGATACCGAATTTCAATATCCATGCTAAATTTGTCAAAATAGTGTATGCTGTCTGTTTAGTACAGTCCAACGATCGATCTAGTTCAATAAGTAGTTATGATATTATCATCATTATTATTTTTATCACTATCATTGTCATCATCATCATCATATTATCATTATTATCATTATCATTATAATTATTATTATTATTATTATTATTATTATTATTATTATGCGCAATATTGCAACTATATATTTCCTCTTTGAGTATTATAATAAATGTTAAGATAAACTTTTTATTTTTAAGATTAACATAATATTACACCAGTATTTTCATAATTCTAGATCGTACTATCATTATCATTTTCACTTATGTGTTAATCTAGTTTATGTGCCACGTTGAAAACGTATGTCAGTCGCGTGGTCGACTAGGAAGAAAAAGGCGGAATAAGCGAATAAGAAAATGGGATACATGTGCTTAAGAACCTACTCCTTCTCCATTCTCGTTACTACACATCACTACTTATCTGCCTTCTGTCATGTCCCATCCTCCATGAGTGACTTCATGACAGTTTGTTTGTCAGTAGTGACTATTTCTCGTATACAGCTGATCTCCAAATCCTTTTGTCTGTCAGTTTGACCCCACTAGTGTTTGGTATCCAACATACCCGAGCAATTCCCTCGTGTAACTAACTGACTTCCCTCTTCTCTGATTGTCTGGCTGACTCGTGATCCGCCGGCGCAAAGCTTTCGTGCTACAAAAGGTAATCCGTGATGATAAATAAGATCATTTTACCACGTTAATGCCCACTTTCTCTCCTACACTCTTAGTCTTCGTCTAGGAACTTCTTTTTTCGGAAGGAGAGGATTAACTTTTGGTGTATTTCTAAGGGAAGGATCGTTCTGGAGTCCTCATCACTCCAGTATATTAACTGTAACTACAATATGTATCGTAGACCACATACCTTTATAGCAACTAAGAATGGTTAACTTCAGTCTTCAAATTGTAGAGCCACATGAAACAACAAAGCAACTGTTAATCATTTTCGCATCTAGGCAGCCATCAGAATTATATGAAAATCTTTATCTAAGGTCATCTTGGTAAGCCTCTACCTCCGCAGTTTCTGAAGAGCGTTAAGCAGCATGAGGTATGTAGAAATTCTTATGAGGCAACTTTTTCTGATTTCTGCTGATTATGGAACCTCGAGAGATGGCCATGCGAGGCCTCTTCTTATTTTCATTCCCCAACGCAAGTCATAGTTCACCATTCCCTTACGCTTTAGACTGCTGCAGCTATATGCAAAGTGAAAAAAGTGAAATTTGTCGTGTTATATAAAGTGTCATGAGAGTTACGTGTTGCTATGAGTCCTGTGTGATGCAGAGGGGCTGTACTAAGTTCGTATACGGGTCTCCAGCAATTTACGTGTAGGATGAGGCAGAGGGAAAAAAGACAGCAATTTGGGCTAGGAACGGGAAAGTGATAGCCACTGCAGTACTAGTTTACGCCGCCGTCCTCATTATCCCTTTCGGTATTTATTCTGTATCATCTCTTTGGTCGGTGAGTACCTGCCATCTACTACTCACATGTCATCCTAACTTTGGTGCTGACAGGTCAATATTACTGGATGTTAATACAAGATTCCGTAGCTTGATAAGGTTACATGATTAAACAGTTCCGTAAACCTGTTTGCGCGTGCAGTATCACTGTTACAATCAAGATGATCTCATCGTTTAATCAAGATGTACATATCAGCTGCATCTGGTATCGGGTAACCAGCGGCGAACTAATTTCACATGAAGCAGGACGACCTGAACCAGCTTCATTCTGAACACTCTGTCCTTCGTGCATATATCAAAAGCAAAACAGCAACAACCGAATCCGCTCCTGACAGAGACGTACTGATGAGGGAGTTCATACTGATATCAACAATTCACGCTCAGTATGAAGCAACTGGATTTTCGGAAGTTCGTAGGCGACATAGAGATTCTTCTATTTTCCGAGGTTCTTAGTGTCTTATGACAGGAAGGCGTAAGTGTAATGATGAATAGAAATAATTCAGTGAAACCTCATTGGATCAGGTACAGAATACGTTCGCTGAAGTTGATAATTTTAATTTTTTGTCGTAAAACCACGTACAGGATCAAGTCCCCGCCCTCCCAGGACTTCTTATGATAATCACGATGATGATACGAGAGAAAAGAAAAAATGAAGACAAATTTGTTTTACGTTCAAACACCATAATCTCTCGCTGAACACGAATTATTGGGTTTCCGATTTCCTGCTCTGATTGATATGATTCTCGTAGGAGTTAAACTGAAGGACGATAAAGAAAAAAAAAGGAATGTGCTTTAAACGAGTCTTTTGGTAGTAGTATCTGGAGGAAGTCTGACGAGGCTTGCCACCCTTTAGCAGCAGCAGATAACACACACACAAATGATACTCCTTTAGAATCCTCCTGCATATCTTAGTGTCAGAAGTTGCATCTTCCATCCTCATTTTCTCCTGAGGCCCCTAGAATTACCTGTATCTCGAACAACTTTTAAACCAAACGAGTAAAAAGATGTAAAAGAAATACGCGAGCGGTCTGGTGAGCGTTCCTGCTTCCAGCGAAGGAGTTCACGGCCACACGCCACGTAAAGTTCCTGAAGATCAGTATCATCATCCAGTTTGCAGGTGGTCCACTCGCCAACCCCATGTTAAATGGTTTTCCTACAGGCCACAGGCGTACGCGGAGTAAGGGTGAGGTGTGGTTTGGCATAGCATCGTAACGGGAGCGAATCGAGCACGTACAGCTTGCACACATTTCGGTATGCGGCCGGATGAGTTTACTGTGCAATATCTAGCGTGAGACTTGTGACGATGCTTCGAGTAAAGCACGAGAATGGTGTACAACTTTGGACAAAGGAGTATTATGAAAATGCAGGGAGTAAATGTCATGGCTTATTTTCTTTGTGCTTATTTCGCACAATTTCAGTGAGAAGAAGGTAGCGGTGTGTAGAGTAGCTCCAATTTGTTAAAGATTGTGGATGGGTGAGGCGTCACCACAGATGAACAGACAATTGCTCGTGTGAGCGTCGTACGCTGGTGGGTAAGAAAGAATGCCTGGTAACATCCTTCAGTGCAACAGCATTTAGACCCAAATCAAGATTCAATAATTACTCTTTTCCATCGATGAAGTGAGAATTAGAACAAGTATCTAAGATAGAAATGGAAACGTTCGAGGAACTCCGTCCAGTTAAACGATTTTCAACATCATCTTCTATCAGAACGTGTAACTAAATACAAAGAATGAATTATAGTTTATATGGAAGGACCACAGCAACATTTCCCGTACGCGGAATAGATTATCAGTTCATCAAGCTTTTGATAACCACCAATCGAGACAAAACTGTATATCATAAATAAGATTACCATGAAATTACCGACATACAGTATGGGTTTCAACGCATTCGTTCATTTCGAATAGATCTGTTTAATTTCTCTTACGGTACGGTAAGATTTAGGTTGAAAGTAAAGTGGTTGACGTCATTTGCATAAAGTCGATAAAGATAACATCAAGGATTTATACAAATATAGATTTACATCGTATAGACAGCGTTGTACAGTCAGAACATAAATTAATTCTACCCTTTCGGTGTCAAATTATATGACAAACTAACGAAGCATTTCGAACAAAGCCCTCGTGTGTGGCTTCACATCGGTAGCCTTGCTTTCCTTATATGAGAATACGTGGAGCCGCTAGTGACTCTATTCCCGTCACTTGCCATAATGCAATGACGTCGCGATCACACTTCCGACCCCACAGAGGCGAGTGGAGAGGTAGTGTTTATTTTGAAATCAATTGCACCCAGGGGTTAAATTTAAAGTAATCTTTGGTTTGACTGTATTTCGATGGCTCAAAAACTGGCTAATTGGGCTTAGATAAAGAGCATTGACAATCGGTCAGATCTCAATGTGGTTGAATGTAAAATGTGCACTGTCACAAAATGAGTCTTTGGGGCTACTTCATTTTCATGTGTACAAATGTAGCTGATATCTTGGGCTAGATTGTAAATATCAAAACCCCCCAGACACTGAAATCAGAAATATTCTTTCACGGAAATTGAGAGTCTACAATGACACGTGAATATTAGTATCGATAAATGCAAAATTAAGCACATCGCAGTAAAATCGAGAGGACAGACAATGCCATGAACTCTGTTACGTTGCAAAACGTAACTGGATGAAAAGCCTCTGGCTTCATGACTTCCAGTAAGGAGAAGCTGGAACAAAAAGCATACAAAATGTTAGCCTTTAAAGATGGTACATTAAATGCAAGTTACACATCTCCGGTGCATTCCGACCTTTGAGAACAGTTTGGGAAGCCCAACTTGAGAAAATTAAAAAGAAAATAGGAAAACTTAGAAGAAAGAGATGATTCCTAGGCAGAAAAACAAGTCCCATGAGATCCGTCCAGGTGATCTTAGATGATTTAGCCTAGACAAGCTATGCTTAAGAGAAGATGTAGTACAGGTATTCTAATTTCATCTGTAATAATGGCCTCAAAAACTTGTACGTAAAATGTTTTACTTCTGAATAAAGAACAGATTTCTTTCTTTTCTTTTTTGATAGGAATCTTTGTATATGAAAGGAATTACCGAAAACACTACTTGAGAGCAGCTATGCAAATGGGCTATAGAATCTGTTTGACAAAAAATTCGCTTCAAGTCCATGATAAGTTATATCCTCCTTGTGTTTGTGTTTTTAGAGTGTACAATAATTTCTCTTCTAGCTAATTAGAGAAAGTGCGATTTCATCTCATTTTAGGAGAGACTGTGAAATCCTCAATAACAGAAAAGATATATGAATAATACCAACCCTATTAAGTCTAGCCTTATCTAATAAATTCTGTTTTCACCTATCCTCTCTAGAATCCTCCTCCAGCTCGCCTTGAGACTTTAGGGTTGAGGCATCAACACCGAACACTCTCGCAGACAACGAAATGAAGAAGGAAAATACGGCATGAAACTTTTATTCTTTATGGAGATTAGCGAGCGATGGTGGGAGCGATGAAGAAGAGGTCGTGACAGGGATGGACTTGAGAGCCAATTACAGTGTATTACACAGGGTCTCTGGCGGGGGTCCCCACAGCCCCAAGTCGCAACACAATGCAGCCTTCACCCACGTACCAGACCACCAACGCGTCGCGTCTGCTTTGAGGTTCCTCGCCACCTGGAGACCACACGTGAGGCAGCGGACGTAAACGTATCGTTTATCACCACTCCGGCCGCCGGCACCTCATCGTCATCTTGTGGAGAACGATCTGTGTAAGGAGGTAGTAAGCCTCGCGTGTGTCTTTCAGAGACTCGTTAAAGACGAACTCGACTAATAATCCACCGTGATCGAGGGAAAGGCAAGGGGTTCTGGTTGATAACAATGAGGCAAAAGGAGTGAGAATTATAGATCAATAGGTAGGTAGGAGGTGCTGAAGAGAATGATATCGTCGGTAAACTTGGTCACTAGTCTTACGCACCACTGGAAATGCAAAGGCATCAAGGAGAAAAGTTATTGGATGTGAGAGGATGAGATAAACATGAAAATATCAGCAACTGAATCCATGTAGTATGAAACTCACAAAGTAAAGCCTGCGGTGATGAGTAATTTTATAAGTCTTGAAATTTAAATCTTTAGTCAGGTTGCTGATTATGCAAAGCACCACGCGTCGTGATTATGTTTAATTCTTATAGCTTATTTAGTAAACGTAAATAAGAAATCATTCAGTCATCATAAAATTATCTTTTGAAAGAACAGTCATAATACTTCAGTTTCACTTAATTCTTAAACAGAGAGTCAGACAACAAAATGCAATTTAGGAAAAAGATATCTCATACGTGTATAGGAAGCTCTTTCACGGTATTTGTCTCGGATCTCATTGAGATCACATCTTCAGAAGTAAGAAAGAATTTAGTCTCCAGTGATGAATAGCTGTGCTTCCTCATTCATTCAGAAATAGCAGGTCAACGTTTGCTTGCCAGTCACCCTTGGCTTACGGGAATGTCTTAGCGTTATCACAGAGTTTACGAGGACATTTGAGAATGAGCAGACATATGCATCCATATAATGTATTCATACTGCCAGGTTTAGAGTATGTAATTCCATTACACTCTGATAAAAAGTGTGTGAACTGAACTCTCTACCTTCTCATGTCTTCCCCAATAACTATGACCTGGCTCATTTCAAGAGACATGTTTTTCACTTTCTCA
>JAYMFT010127607.1:0-13113 GCA_038088735.1 Panulirus argus | reverse complement strand
TATATATAAAGAAAAGATACAGATTGTGAGTCAATCAAAGTTCTTCAGCAAGAAATTAAATCAGTGTACAGAAAAAGAAAATATCAGTCATAAAGAATGGGATGCCCGTGAATGCGTCACAGTCAGGAACGCTAACCGCTACACCAAAGAGTCCATAATAATAATGATGATAATAGTAGTAATAATAATAATAATAATAATAATAATAATAATAATAATAATAATAATAAGGATAACCTCCAAATGTATAAGGCACAGTAAGCTCGACTGATTAAACTGGTGTTTGCTAAAATTCATCCTCGCCCTCCCTGTTATACCCATTGTTTGTCGCGCCTTCCTGGCAGCGGTTAATTTGTACTAAGTTCACTTGTGGTCGATTCTCCTTCCCTCCCCCGGTCAACAAATGTTACTGTCGTCATGCATTTACATTCAGCACACAACACGCCCGAGATGCGGGCCAACGCGTGACCGACATGTCCCCGAGTACTGATAATCTGGGCCTGGCTGTCGGTCAGTTCCGCTATACATACCAAATGGGACACAGTTACATACATCTTCATTTACATAATTTTTTTTTTCCGACTGTTAATGTGCCGAGCCCTCGTTAAACGAATCCTCGTTATACGAGTCCCCACAATACGAATCTTCGTTATACCGATACATTCGTTGACGCATCCTTCTCCAGACTCACTACTTACAGAAAGAGATCGTACACCACTGTGCTCAAGAGGTCGTCGTCTATTCGTTGCTAAAGAAGCTGAAGTCGAGTGTTACTCCAGTCAGCTCACTCTCTCTCTCTCTCTCTCTCTGTCCTGCTTCAAAAATCTAAAAATATGACGCGGAAGCATATTTTTTTAAAGGGACAAGACTCCGGCCTGAGATAATCTGCAGAGACTACCACCACTCCATGAAGACAAGTTATTCGCTGCGGTAAACCTGCTGACAAAAGACCAACAATAAATTCAAAAGTTAATGTTTACGATTAGTCTAATACTTACAATTGGGTTAACACTTATGATTAGGTTCATACTTACGACAGGGTTAATACTTAAGATTATGTTAATACTTACTATCTATCCTCAGGATGGATATGCCTTTCTTAAAGACTTTTACAGAACAGAAAAAATTAATGCCTGATTCACTTAGATTTCTCTAGTTAGCCACCTTGCCAAGGTGTTCATTCTATTTCTACAGTTCGGAATTCATGACTGTATAAATAAACAACTAATATAAATCCATACGTGTCTAATATGAAAAGATATACGGCTAGCATGAATAAAGCCGTATCTAAATCAAATACATACACGCTTAACATAATACGGGAATACATACGTAGTGTCTAACAAATATCTATTCGTTTAAAACGAATACATAAACGTTTAACTTAAACCCATAGACATTTGAAATCAATAAACAGGTGTCTAACTTGAATACACATGCCTGTAACATAAACACATACCCGTCTAACGCGAATACACGCACTTCTAATATGAACAAACACGCGTCTGATGATACTCACTCACGCATACACCTGTGATGAAGATCTCGCATTCAAGTGAGTCTGCTGAGTACATCACGGATGCAAACCCTGCCATGATCGGTCGGGATAACAGCTTTCATAGATCAAGAAAGGATTTCTTCCGAACGATAACCAGCAACTCAAAGATGGGAGCACAAGCAAGGCAAGTGGATAAGGAGAAGGCAAATGGAGACAGACGTCACTCTCAGGGCTGTGGGGGAGAAAGAGAGAGAGAGAGAGAGAGAGAGAGAGAGAGAGAGAGAGAGAGAGAGAGAGAGAGAGAGAGAGAGTGTTGGTTTGAGAGGAGAGGCCATACAGAATAAAAATCATGATAGTAATAGTAATAATGCTAACAATAATAATAATAACAATAATAATAATAATAATAATAATAGTAATAATAATAATAATAATAATAATAATAATAATTAAAATAATAATAATAATAAAGGAATGCGACATATGGAGAGGTATATTTGTATAGTCGGCTAAGTGAGGAATTTTTCCTCTAAGGCTCAATCATCTATTCTGGAATGCTATCTCGCTAACGCGGGAAATGGCAAATATTTAAGTACATAAACGATGTACAAGAAATAAGAAAAAAAAAAAACTCGCTTCCAAACGCACGATACAGCCATACCCGTCACTCAAACAAGGCCTCCTTCAAAACCCGCCTCCCACTACTCCTCGTCAACTCCTACCCCCCCCCCCTCTCGTGTCAAGCCCAAATTTGACTTGGAATTTCGCCGCTGGAACCGTAAAATTCATCGTGCACCCATCCTGTGGGCGGAGGCGTAAGAAAAAAAAAAGAAAAAGAAAAAGAGGACACAGAGTGCACAAAATGTCCCGGGCCTGGGCCACAGTGACTGAATTACATTGTTGGTGACATGGTGAGACAAGTGTTAACATGGATTGGGCAACTCTGAATAAATTACTCGGCAGTTTACATGGCAAGTGAAGTTCACAACAACAACTGAGCAACAGTGACTGTATTTCGTCATCAAGATATACGGCAAAGGAACTATTTACAATAAATTATGATCATTTTCAAGTATTCGAGGCAGATCATTGTTGTGGATGAAATGCTTAAAACATGTCTTGCAATGTTTGGCAAGACTCGTCTCTGAACTCACCAATGCTACAACAGCCATGAGAACAAATATGCAGGTGGTGAGGGAGTAGCTTCGCTGGCAAAGTTTACATTTTGGTTTGTTCATTAGCAACAGGAGGGGCAAACTCCCATGAATATCTGCAGCACAGAAAAAGCACAGCTTAAGTCGGGCGACAACATTAAATTGACTACTAATCCCGCCAGTCGACTATATACATATATAATCTCCTGGCGCTACCTCGCTAAAGCGAGAAACAGCGATCAAGTATAATAAATAAATAAATACTATGTATATATATATATATATATATATATATATATATATATATATATATATATATGTGTGTGTGTGTGTGTGTGTGTGTGTGTGAGTGTGTGTGTGTGTGTTGTGTATGTGGCTCTTGCATGAAATTAATACTATGATGGTAGGTGGATCTGCCTGTCTTGACTTCCACATCTCCCAAATTCTAAAGGCTTCAGTTCATGTTTCTTTTTTTCCGAATGATGGCTCCAAAGGCACCCGCAGGCAGATCCAGCTGGCAATCAACTTCATTCTTCAAGGCAGAGGCCCCTGCTAGCTCACCAGCCTCATCGCGCACTCAAGAGCCCAATATGCGACGGATTCCGGGGATGGTGGACTCTAAGCCCATCAGGAGTAATTCTCGTTATACCTGTGTCGTGCTTCAGACACAAGCATATCAGAAACGAGTTTAACGCAGTAAATTAGGAAAGAGAATCACTTACAATCACAAGCCATCAATCTTCGAATTTTAAACAAATTATATTGGCCATATGGATAGCAAATAGTTCCGTTTGGAGAGTGAACTTTGTATAACTGGCACAGAATCTCAAATCATCATAAAAAAATTTAAAACGTGAATTAGTTTTAGCAAAGCCTATTCATGTTCGGCTCCTTCAACTACATCTACAAAATAGAGGACATGAATAACTACTGTGATATATAAATATTCTTATGCTGGCCTGTGGAGCATCAGATTACAGCTGTTTAACACTAGGCTATGGACGTTACCTGGGCAGCAGATTACACCTGTTGCTGGACCGCCTAGCCAGTCCCCGATCACCCCGTCCACTTATATAATCGCCCTCCATACGCCTGTAACGCCAGCGAACTCTAAATGCACCGCCACGACATTAAACAATGACATAAACAGCAAACAAAGGTATCTCCCCACCAAATAGCCCAGAATCCTCAGTAAGTCCGCCACCATTAGATAAGTTTTAACAACTAGGGAAACGAGACAGGAAATATCATAAGGAAAAGATCGGTATCAAAGCCTCTCCTTTCATCTTATTTCAACCATCTTTAAAGAAAAATAAAACAGCAGTTAGAGTGAAATGGGACACTTCCATAAGTTCGTGACATCTATCCTACATTGAGCTAATAATGTGCAATGAATGAATACTGTACGTAACTAGGTGAAAGAAAGGTTTAAGACAAGGATTTTTAAGTAGGAGAGGAAGATTTTTTGTAAAGAAGTTTGTAGACGTGGAACGCGCTGCATGGAACATAGAATATGAATGTGGAACTGGGATGGCAGGGGTGGACGTGAGCACACTCCATGGAACGTTAAGACAGGGGCGTGGGACTGGAGTTGGCACGGTGAGCACGGGTGAAGACAAGGAAGGCAGGCAGTCGTCACAACATGGCTGGTACTGTGGGTGAAATGATGGAGCGAGCAAGTAGAAGATGGGTGCTGGTGTTGTTAAATAAGACCATTGAACCTCAGATGGTAAGAAGGACCACAGCAGTGGATGGAATACCACTTTTAACCACCGTTGTATTTACAGTGGGGAGGGAGGGGAAAGCGGGAGAAGACGGGGGGTGGAGATTAGTGATTATGGATTGGGACGGGTAGAGATGCAAGTTGGGATGGGCAGAGGTGTGTGGAGGGGTAGGAACTTGGATGATGTGGGGTAGAAAGGGGTGATACGTGTGAGGAGGGAACTTAGGGGAAGGATGAAGAAGGGGTTGATATGAGGAAGGAGGTACAACGAAGGAGGAAGAGGACTTGAGTTTCCGGAAGCTCTAGGTAGCGTAGAGCCATGACACGAACCTCGCCCAGCATTTCAACATACTTCTCTGTGTTGAATCTTCCCTTCAGTTACGGCCAACTTCCCCAATCCGAACAAATGTATGCACACCAACACAAGTTGCAAGTGACGTGGCTGTTCCTGGCAACTTCGCAAATATTCCGCCGGGATTATCTTGTCGTCCGACTTGGTGGCCAGCAGTGTGGAGGACAAGGTTTTCTTCATCTTAGAAAATAATCCTCCTCCAAAACTCCCAGATCTCCGCTCACGCAGCGCTGCGCGATCCTGAGCCTGTTCATACGGTGCCTCTCGCCCATAGAACTAGACACTACAGCATCAGATAAGGGATCCGCTGCCACCTTCACAACGATCTGTTGGTCTTCTGCAGGGGTGTGGTCTTCCTTCGTTCACATGAACCTCGGACGATCGCATAGATTCGCCCTCCTGAGCCTCCTCGTCCAATCCTCTACACCGCTTGCGAACCGCTCGCTGCTTGCGACACCCTTCCTGCTATGGCAGCAACAGGGTGCCCGCCCAGCTTCATATCTACAATTCTCCTTACGAGTGTTAATCTCGCGTGTAGCTGATCCACATGAACTGATGGAGAGTATGCAGATGGCAAGGGGCCTATGGTGGACGGAAGTAGTGATTTGTTACGTTTCATTATCATTATAAATTCATTCATTTTTCTAAATGCAGTCTTTGGTGTGAACAGGACGCTGATATTGTTTCAAGTGTTAAAATGCTTCACGGCAGCAGCCGTACGACAAGTGTTGTGGAATACGAGCGTTTAGATTCTTGACAAATTAGTCATAACAGCAAGACGCTTATATGTTATAATTGTAATCAACACTTTTTTTCTCTGGTATTGTTCAATATGACACAAGTAATGTAAAGAGTAAATTCCAAGTATTTCAACATACATGGCATACCTTAACATTATTACTAGATCTGTTGCCCTTCACTTTACTTGTTGGGTCTCCCAGTTTGTTTGGCCGACTGTACACGGAAATAAATCTCTGTGAAGTGAAATACATACCAAAAAGTGTGTATTAAATTCTCTACCATAAATGGAAATATTAAGACGAGAAAAAGAACGTTGTATATAACTAAGGCAATAGAATGTTTGGCAATGATATACGCACGGCTGACTACTTGACGAGGGTTTACCCTTGTAATCACACATCAAAAAATATGTAACTGGTAAGAATAGAAAAAAATCAAGTGAAGGATTATTCTACCATAAGAATGCCTGACATCATGTGTGAATCTGTGCACCTGGTAACCGATCAGACAACCTGTGAGGCCTGAGCAGCACCTACAGGCAGCAGTAATGCCTCGAACAAGCTACAGTCCATTTGCATATGAAATAAGAGGTAGTGAGGGGGCCACCGACTGATAAGACAAAGATGTATTCCAAACGTGGAAAAGACGTGTGTGTGTGTGTGTGGAAACAGATTTACCACAGGCGATGATGATCTCATGATTTCGTATCGGTTGCCTCGTTCCCACATGCCTAAGTTACTCCGACCTTCCTCTTAACCTCGCAATCTCCTCCTTACTCACCCTTATCCAATCCACCCCACCTTTACCGTTCAAACTCATCCTCCGACTTTACCACTTACCCTCCAACCCAACACTTGACTCACCAGACGTCCCCTAAGTTTAAGAGAAAAAAAACACACAACTGCTCGAACAGTGAATAGATATCTTTGCTGAAATAATGTTGAAGGCTGAATACCAGTGGATCAATAAAATCACCTTTTTATAAATAAGTTTCTCTCCAATGTGCATAAATCTCTTGTCATTAACGACGGGGCGAAAGCCCTCTCTGAAAAAAAAAGAAAAAGCAAAGGTGCTAATAATACCCCAGTCGCTCATTTCGGACGATTAAACTGATTAATCTGCATACAGGAGACCCAAGACCACTCCCTCCGCGTAAGAGTATCCGCCAAGATGATGAATCACGCCCCGTATGACGTGGTATTAATTTGATTAATGTCCCCATCAGTGTGACAGTATCATCATCAACCTCTGGGGTCGCGAGAGATTTATAATACAGAGAAATCTGTGCAATTTTTAATTCGCGTGATTAATCTGCGCAGTTTTACTGTCGCGTGGGAAATCTGTGCTGTTTTACAGACGTATAGAAAATCTGTGCAGTTTTACACTCGCGAGGAAGATCTGTGCAGTTTTACATTCGTGAGGAAGATCTGCGCAGTTTTACACTTGCTAAGAAAATCTGCGCAGTTTTACACTCGCGAGGAAGATCTGCGCAGTTTTACACTCGCGAGGAAGATCTGCGCAGTTTCACATTCGCCGGGCATATCTGCTCAGTTTTACACTCGCGAAAAAGATCTGTGCAGCTTTACGCGCGAGAAAGATCTGCGCAGTTTTACACTCGCCAGGCAAATCTGCACAGTTTTACAATCGCAAGGAAGATCTGCGCAGTTGTACATTCGCGAGGAAGATCTTCGCAGTTTTACACTCGCCAGGCAGATCTGTGCAGTTTTACACTCGCCAGGCAGATCTGCGGTTTTACGTTCGTAAAGAACTGCGGAGTTTTACACTCGCGAGGAAGATCTGCGTAGTTTTTCAATCGCCAGGAAAATCTGCGCAGTTTCGCACTCGCCAGGAAGATCTGCGCAGTTTTCAACTCGCTAGGCAGATCTGCTCAGTTTTACACACGCGAAAAAGGTCTGCGCAGTTTTACACTCAACAGGCAGATCTGCGCAGCTTTACAATCGCGAGGAAGATCTGCGCAGCTGCACACTCGCACGGAAGATCTGCGCAGTTTTACACTTGCTAGGAAAATCTGCGCACTTTCACACTCGCCAGGAAGATCTGCGCAGTTTTACACTAGCCAGGCAGATCTGCGGTTTTACACTCGCGAGGAAGATCTGAGCAGTTCTGCAATCGCGAGGGAGATTTACTCAATATCACACTCGCCAGGAAGATCTGCGCAGTTTTAGAGTCGTATGGAAAACCTGTCGTTACCATTAACGCATCATGACCCATGGGCGAAGTTAACGTAACCTGAAACTACATCACTCAGAGTAAAATCACAGGACTAACGGTAATCTGACCTTAACTTGGTTTAGCCTGAGTCATCGCAACATTAAACCTCGTTTAATTTATCCAGATCCCGTCTGACCTCGTAACGCTTAATCTAACGCAAGCTAAACGTCAACTCCCCCCCCCCCAACACTTACCCCTGACCACAACCGAAGTGAACTTAAAAGACAGAACAGACACAGGTACAGACAAGGTCAAATGGAGAGACAAAGTCTTTTTTTCCTATAATCTTTTCTTTTTCCCGAAATTTTTTTTCGATAGTCTTTTTTTCCGACAAAGTCTTTCATTTCCGACATTTATTTCTTTTTACAATATTTGTGTTTCCGATACAGGCTTTTATTTCCAACACAATCCTTTCCAAAAACAACACCAGACAAACGCTCAGCTAATTCCAGTTACAGAAACTCCTAACTTACTGTTAAAGTATCAATGTAAAACAGGTAAAAGAAATGTTACTACCTGCCTCTTCACTATTAACTTGAAAACTAATGACGTATCCCATTCGACCTTACATCCTTAGATTTCCTGGACTAAAGACAAGATTCTTATCTTTTTTTATAAAAGACATCCGTTATGTGGGATCGAGCTTCGGTCTACAGTGAACGCACATCACTTTTGCCGTTAAGTCACGGGTGACAGATGGGGATACACGTGTGGACAGACAAGAAGGGATAGGGTAAACACGTGATAGTTGAGGATAGAAGGTAAAGGGGAGGAAGACAGCATGAAGATGTAGGGAGAGAGAGAGAGAGAGAGAGAGCACTGTCAAGAAACAAGATGTACCCGAGCTTTGTAATATGCTTCCCTGCAATACGCTACGACGTCCCTATTCCCATTCGCTTCGGCAGCTTGAGATGGGATTCTTCTCCTCTCTTTCTGGGAATGGTGGGATAGGACCCGGCGAGTTCTGCAGCATCCGGGGGCGCACACTACTTCTCCCGGTAGTGGGGCGTCTTCCCAAAAGCCTTCGGGTGGTTAGCGAGGGGCATGTACTCTCGGCGAGTGGGCACACGTAATAATTAGGCCATCGTTTCTTCGCGTGATAGATGAAGACATCTCGCACGGCTATTGAATCCTTCCTATAAACCCATACCTCACGAACGTTTTTACGATCTCGATGGAGAGAGAGAGAGAGAGAGAGAGATAGAGAGGGAGGAAGAGGAGGCGGAGGAGGAGGAGGCACGGCAGGCGGCATTCGCTGCTACAATTCACAAGGGCGCTGGCAAAGGCGTGACTAATTGCGGATCAGGTGCTGGGCACGTTACCGTTCGCTTCGCGGCATCAGCCCCGCGATGGTCTCGGTAGATACTGATGACGCCCTTTTTCACTCCCTCCTCCGGTATCGCTGCCTTGTTTTTGCCCCGCGATGGGTGTGAAGATGATTGGTCGCGAGCTGATATAAAACCAGGACCTAATCTAAAGCTCGCCCACGAGAATGCGTTTAGGTTTCCACGTCTGTCTCAAAGAGTGGTGGGGGTCCACTATCATCTACACGAAACAAACTATACAATCCCATCATGTTCACCATTATCTACACGGAGTAAACTATCCAATCCCCTCAAGTTCACTATCATCTACAAGGAGTAAACTATCTTGAAAAAAATATCTTAGCCCACACTATTCTACGGCCAAACATTACCTAGGCCTCTTCCCTTCACACACACAGACACCCACATTTCTAAACCTTTTAGATGACGTCGACTGTGAATAAGTTCTTCGTGAGCGCAGTACTAGATTAACCACAGGCCACTACGAGAAGCTGGGTAAGAGGCTTGTTGGGAAGGACGGAAAGATGTTACTATTATAGAGTAAGAGTGAAGCTTGTTCGAATTAGTTATACAAGGAGACTCTGAATGCCGACAGTATGAATCTGTATAAGAAACTCCTTCATGGCATGAAAAGTTCAAGAAATGGGGAGGGGGGCGCCCATGAGCAGAGAACTCTCTCTCCCATATTGTACAGACAGGTAACCACAAACGGGTAATCACATGCATAATATGTAAACGGAGTTATGAAAGGGGGTAACGCAGATGTAAGACTCTCCTCCAACCCCGCTCATCACGCAAATAATAACACCACACACACACTCAAACACATATATATATATATTCTATTAACTCCCGCAGCTGAACACTACCAAGCCAAGAAATTTCTCCCACTCTGAACCGACCACACAAGATCTCATTAACGTTCATCTCGTCGTATGCAGCAGCAGCAGCACGAGCAACAGATGGCCTAACAGCTTCATCATCGGCACCAACTCTACGGTAAATCATCCAGCCTGACACCTTGAAGAATTATGTAAATGGTTAGTCCTTTCCCGCACGCCTGTAGGTCTCCGACAGACAAATTTCAGGCACGGTAATTCTCGGGCTTGTCTCCTAGAATAATTTACATTCTATATCCACACCAACAGTATATATATATATATATATATATATATATATATATATATATATATATATATATATATATTAGGTGAAACCCCAAGAGTATTATATACTAAAGTGAATTTATTCTCTGTTCTTTTGTTCAAGTCGACAATGTTCATATGTGGGGAAGTGAGGTGCAGTACACACAGACACATCAGTAGTTACTGGGAACGCCTTCGCAAAACCAGGTTAGTTAGCATTTCCTTCTTCCAGTGACAGGTGTCGGGGGGGGGGGGGGCCTGGCGAATATACCCAACTGGCAGTTAATTACCCGTTAGTGGAACCCCCCATTATACTTTTCACGTTAATTACTCAAACTCATGGCGGGAGACGCAGGCAATCACATCTTAACTTCGGGCTGTTCCCGACCGCTTTGTACTCCAGACGGAGTCGTAAAAGCGGTTTGCTTGTTTACTGCCTGCACCGCCAGGAGGACTTTTCATTCCACAATGACAGCAAACAAGCCCAACCGTCGTTCCAGATGGTACGTTCCCATTACCACAGCGCTGGACTTATTATCATACGTGGTCTTCCAATGATCAAGGACATATACGTGGCATGATCAAGGGCATATATGTGGTCTTCATGTAATCAAGGACATGTATGTGGATTTCCTTGATATCAAGGACATATGTGTGCTCTTTTTGTCATCAATGTCGTACGTGTACTTTTTCTAGCGATCAAGGACACATGTAATTTCATTGTGATCAACGACATACACGTGCTCTTTTTGTGATAAAAACCGTACATGTAGTTCTCTCGCCATCAAGGTCATATACGTATGTGATCCTCTCGTCATCAAGGCCATAACTTGTGCTCATACTAACGTGACTTGGAAGTTTCCAGAGAATCTAAGTGACTTTTACCTTTCAGTTCCCTTCACAGATTATTACAGTCCGTTGCGAAAGAGAGATTTACAGGCTTTAATCTCCTGCGCAAGACGGTACGTGCTACCCTCAAAGCACGACAGTTGAGCACACGGCGGTACGATCCTTGGGTACGATGGGCTGGCCTTTGACCTGACCTTTGGGAGGCATATCCAAGGGTCGCACTACTATGCTCAAAGGCTGTGCTGTCGTACTCAAGAGTAAGTCCCGCCCTGCGTTCAAGGGTCGTACTCTTACGCTGAAGGGTCGCGCCGTCGTGCTCATGAGGTCAAGCGGCTAAAAAGCTTCTCCAGCCACAGAGTTATATATATATATATATATATTTCTTTTTTTTTCTACTCAAGATCGCTAATCATCCGATATGGCCTGGCTACCAGTTAAGAGGTCGCAGCACCAGATGGCTTAACCTTCGTAATGCCAGCGATGTTCTTACCGTGGGAACGTTCTCCGCGGCCTCCCCACACTTTATACTGTCCCCTGGTTATTCTCGTACCTGCTCGCCCTTTCCCACCTCAGCGAAGTAGCGTCGGGGACAAACGAATGAGGTCCCTCCCACCCCTCGCCCTCAAGGAGATAATCCTCACTTGGCTCCTTCCTCGAGTTCCTACTTTTAAAAAGTGTTGATACAGGAGGGGATAAGGACCTCCAGCCCCAACCTCTCTCATTCCCACCCCTTTCAGTCGCCTTCTTCGACATGCAGGAGACACGTGGGGAGTATTCTTTCTCTCCAGTCCTTTGGGGTAGGGAAAGGAAAAAACTAATCCTCAATCATACATCTTCTTCTTTGCATTTTAACTTCTTCAGTTGCATTTACCTTTACTCTGTTTCTTCTTTTGTTATTGTTAATTATTTGCTGTTCCTTTATCTTTTATTCTCTTTCCTTTCCGTTTAAAATGTTTTTTCGTCAATATTTACATTAATTTACAATGAGACCAAAAATGAGTTTCACAAAGTTTTCGTTCGTTTATTGAAAATAGTTTTAAAAAAATTGCCACGTTTTCCCCTGACCTCCTTGGTACTCGTCTGATCCAAAACTTTCCTTTTACTCAGACTAAAAACTTGTCTTCCTAACCTTCTCCACCTTTATATCTGTATTTTATATAATCTCAAAACTAGTTTGAGGCACGAGGAATACCGTACCTGCTCTTCCTCGCCTCGAATATCTTTTTTCAGGTATTAAAAGTGCAGCAAGGCAGACAAAGCAAGGTCCTCCTGCCCTATTTAATCAGAGACTTCTAGAGATCTACATGAAACTGCTAAATGCTTTTCACCTGCTGTTTATTTCGTCCACGTCGTCTCGTATCTTTTCTCATCTCGAATCATTTATTAAACAATTACTCCAACAGGTACTGGTATCTTTTTTCTTTTTCTTTCAACCCCACGTCAGCTGAGTGAAGCATCAGTGTTTACCGGCCGTGCATTGCCGATGGGGCGCCCCCCGGGCCACCTGGTTCAGTTGTTGAACAAGAGAACGTTTTGAAGGATTTTCTAAACGAAAGGAGAGGGAGGAGAGAGAGAGAGAGAAAGAGAGAGAGAGAGAGAGAGAGAGAGAGAGAGAGAGAGAGAGAGAGAGAGAGATGAGTTTCGGAAGCAATGAAGTTAATCAGAACCCGATTCCTTCTCTCAGATATCTTACCAAACGCCTGTTAATGGGAGTAGGTGAATAATATTCTACACAAAAAAGTGTGGGAGTTAAAGAAAGAAGAAGAAGAAGAAGAAAGAAAAAAGAAGGAGAAAAAGAAGAAGAAGAAGAAGAAGAAGAAGAAGAAGAAGAAGAAGAAGCAGTGTCATGACCATAGGACTGCATACGATCAGTAGTCCACAAACAGGAAGGGAATGGTAGGCGTCAGAACAAATAGCTTGAGCCTAGTCGACCAGCGACCAAATCCAACAGCCTGGGCCAAGCCCTGGGCTGTGGGGGTGAAGACCCTCGAAGACTTCACCAGGTATCATCATGTATCACCGAGAGGTACATCTCGGGAAAAAAAAAAAAAAAATATATATATATATATATATATATATATATAAAAGACTTCA
>JAYMFT010127596.1:0-13114 GCA_038088735.1 Panulirus argus | reverse complement strand
ATATGTCCTTCTATATTGCTCTAATTCGGCAGGGGTTTTGGGTCTTGACATCAGAGTGGCGCTAACGCAGATATTATGCGTCCCCAAAAGACCAAGAGATTTCCCCTGTTGGTTTTGGGGGCAGGGAAAAATGTGTCGTGGCAGCCACGGTGTAAGGGGAAGAGCCTCTTCCGGCCAGCACAGATGGGGAAATATCTGGCGCTGTTGGGGTAAACGGACGCCTTTCTTCACCCCCGAGATCCTCAATAGAGGACATCTTCCCTATAGGGATGATGCTGATATCGCTTTCTTCCCCTGCAGGTAATATCGGCTCCAGGGTCGATAGCTCTTGTCAGTCTCTCTGAACCCAGGCTTCTCGGTGTGTGATTACTGTGTGTGTGTTGACAGGGGCGAGTTTTACACTCGTGTTGCCCCCGTCTCTTAACCTTGTGTATACGTAACGTGTCTTTACTCCTATATGTGTAAACACACACACACACACACACACACACCAGCCTAAGCCAGGTACCCATTCATCGACCAGCCCCGAGGGGAGAGTGAACACCTGGGTTGTATGTGGGCCAACCGGCGCGCTCTCTGGATTCGAATCCATGCGGGACGGACCCTGAGCGAACCTATGTGCTGAATCGTGGTCTGTGACGCTAACCACTACACCAGGGAGGCCTGCGTGTGTGTGTGTGTGTGTGTGTGTGTGTGTGTGTGTGTGTGTGTAAAATATGATAAATACATAACGATTCGTTGAATTTAGACAGCTATTCGGCTGAAAGTAAACAGTTGAGGTACTACAGATATAACAGAAGTGGGAGGCCATAATAATAAATTTTCGACTTATAAGAATAGAGCTTAAGATCAAGGTAAGCTTCATGTTTATAAGCTTTAAAAAAGCACGTGAATGAGGTACATTTAGACAGTCAGGGTGGCAGATATAGGGGAATGTTTACAGGGTAAATAGTATGGTCCATTCATTGTGCACTTAGTTGAACATTACGTGGTGAATAGTTACAAGAATACAGTATTTGACATACTACACGTAGCTTGCCTAAGAGAAATCTGAGCTGCTTATTTGATTAGCTACTCACTTGTTCAGTGATTGTTTATGAGGTTTGAGATAGTAGGTATAGGACTGTTCTTATATTGTCTGTATGAGCTCTATTTGGTACGAGTCGATCGTGGTAACGAACAATAGGGGTGGGGCGTTGGTGGGGAGGAGGTCTCGTTGATGGGAGTTTGCCAGCAGGTTATTGCCAAACTGCTGTGTGAGCTGGAAGTGTTGGTCGGAGAGAATGGACAGGTTCAGCGAGATGAGGGCCTCTTGGTCCCTGTGTGTAGCCGTAAGGGAGGAGGACCAGGCTGGGGGAGGCGTAGGTGAGCTTAGGTAAAATGAAGATGGTATAGATCTTCTCCTACGCTCAGCCGGCGGAGAAGGCAAGGATGGAATGAGGAAGATGTGACGATAGTACTGACATGACTCCTTCAGTTTAGACTGTCATCAGTCGTGACACTGTCTTTAGGAGTGACAAAATAACGACATAAAGAACCTTAAAAGGGACTTCTCAAAGGACTTCAGGGCCTTGTACGATCTCTGGCAGCAGAATATTGTCTACACACAAGTTGATTATCAAGGGTGTCATTGATAAGGGTAAGGAGGCAGAGCGGCCACAGCTTGGTGCCCTGTGGGACACCGCGAGGAAGGGTCGGAAAGGTGGAGGTGTCCCCCGAGAGCGAACGACTTGCTGTCATCCGGTCAGGAAGTCCGCCAGCCAAGAGACTGGAAACCCCCCCTTAGTCTCAGGCCGACGGCTTTCTTTGAGATGCTATGAGTGACAAAGTCAATGAAGTCTACGAAGGTGAATATACCACCGAGGCCTTGCTCCTCTCCAAGTTGCGGTAAACGAAGTCTTAGGAGGCGGACAAGGAAGTGAGTGACGGAAGATGACCTAATGTTTCCAAACTGGTGAGAGCCAACTGAATCAGCAATGTCAGTATAGACCAAGTCATACAGAAAACTTTCATACATCAAACCGAGGATTGGAGTGATGGCAGCAGGACTTAAGCTATTTAAGAGACTCTGGGTTGGTGAATTTGGGTAGTGGAACGACATGTGCTCTCTTCCAAGCTACGGGACAGACTGTTTGAGTGAATCATATATTATGCCGATCAGCGGCGTAGCTAATTCACTGAAAGATCTATGGGTATGGTAAAGCGTTTGGTTTTGAGACGCTGAAGGCGCCGGGAAATCTGATACTCTTCTATTGTGTTTTAGGAGATGGGGTTGGCAGTTATACTGGGAGGGAACTGATGTGAAATCGAGGTGATTTTTAGCAAAGTGGTTGCTAATTTGGTATGCTGCCTCCTCGCTGTTTAGTTGGTCTCCACAAGGGAGGGGTAAGAGCCTTAGTAAGCCACAGTCAGTTGATTCTTTAACTCTGTCATACCACTGACTGGTGTTGGCCCGCTTCAGATGCTGCGGTTTGGATGGGTAACAGGCCTTCTTTGCAAATCGTGCCTTGCGTTGCGTTCTGCGGCGACATTGCTCGTAGAGGTCGCTGATGTGACTGTCGAATGCACGATTTCTCTGCTGCACAAGTCGCTCGATGCGGTAGGTGACCCAGCGAGCGTCGGCTGGGAGTAACGTTATTGTCTTCCAAGGAAAAAGTATTTGGTGTGCTAGGCCGCTGGTTCCATCATACTTCTTCCAAGTGACTCCAGCATATTCCCTAGTCACCTGAATCCACCAATGACGAGTTGCCCTACTATTCGAAATCTTTCCTCGCTGAGTCTGACACTCATAAATGGGGACAGCGTCCGAGTGGGTGAAAAGGTTTGGGCGGTAGGCAGGCAGTAGTTAGCCATGGCAGTCAGATTCGAATCGAGTGTGTTTTGACAATGCGTGGGAAACTGGGCTATGTGAGGTGTGCGTAGATGCACGACGGACGGTAAACTACACAGTATATGACGAAGGCAGTTTGCTGTGGGTGGTTTGTTGGCGTAAACCATCACCAGTAAGACCTCCAGACCCTAACGGACGTTTATTTTCAGCCGAGTTGGACGTAACTCTTCGTGACAAGAGTGCTACACCCCAGTGCTTTCATGTACAAAGGTGGTAGGAGAGAATGCGATCACTCAAGATTCATATTACATACTTCAGGAGCGGTCTTACAGGTTTCTATTATTGCTGTAACCTGGCTGTGTGTGTGTGTGTGTGTGCGCGTGTGTGTAATTACCTATTTGTAGTGTATGGGGAGGGAGTTTCTCACTCGCGGTGCCCATTCTCTTATCTGTGAATATAATTACTGTCTTTCTCCTATGCACACACACACACACACACACACAC
This sequence comes from Panulirus argus, assembly GCA_038088735.1. NCBI lineage: Eukaryota > Metazoa > Arthropoda > Malacostraca > Decapoda > Palinuridae > Panulirus > Panulirus argus. The sequence continues at coordinate 9,780 of JAYMFT010127596.1, read as the reverse complement.
ACGAGATGGCTTGGCTAAGTCTGACGTCTTAGGGCTTGTAAGACAACCATTTGATTTCAGATAAGCCTATTGGCTAACAACATGGGAGTTTAGGGAGGATTATAGGCCTTCTGGGTAGTTGTTGGAACTGGTGGTAAGTGTTGGTAAGTGGAGGAAAGAAAGAAATCTGAAGCATTATTTGTTGCTTAGATTGCCCCATGTTTTTTGCGTCGTCATATCAATTTGCCGCTCAAATAGTGTCAATACCCTTATGTTTTTTTTTTTCTTTTATGCTGAAGGCCCCAGTCACGGACAAAAGTCCAAATCAAGGCCAGGCCTTAATTGAAATATAGAGAGGATTACGAAACGGTAAAAGAAAGACAAGGGAAAGTATTTACGAATTTTTGAGAAAGTGAAAAAGCTTCATGATATATAAACTAATATTCTTTCAATGTCGTATAAGGAGAAGCTAAACTATTTCAACACATCAGTTGATTGTATGCAAGACTATTTGCAACACTTGCCTAAGTGGAATGTGTGTGTCCTTTGACCAGATCTATATAGCGAATGCCCTGACTGGAGTTTTATGTGAAGAAACGCCTGAATCCACATACCGATATATAGCGAACTACGTTATAGCTTCCCTCTTAGAAGTTTCGAGTGATGGGGTCCACAGCACTGTAGTTATTTTGGAAGGGAAAAGTACTTTCATAAGAGAGGAGTATAGAAAGCCAATTCATTTCTATATCTGTATCGTTGACTATATTACGTATCTGTAGTCACAGGAAAAATGCTTTCATAAGAGAGAAGTATAGAAAGCCAGTTCATTTCTATATCTATATCGTTGACTATATTACGTATCTGTAGTCACAGGAAAAATGCTTTCATAAGAGAGAAGTATAGAAAGCCAATTCATTTCTATATCTATATCGTTGACTACATTACGTGTCTATAGCAACAGGAAAAATACTTTCATAAGAGAGAGGTATAGAAAGCCAATTCATTTCTATATGTATATCGTTGACTATATTACGTATCTGTAGTCACAAGAAAAATGCTTTCATAAGAGAGAAGTATAGATAGCCAATTCATTTCTATATCTATATCGTTGACTATATTAAGTATCTATAGTCATTATATATATTCAGTGTCCACTTTCTCCAGCAACGAGCAGTGTGGCAATCAGTTCTTGGAGTCTCTGATGTTATGTACATTAGAGGAGAAATTGTCTAAATTTCGGGTAGGGTATTTTTGAAATTGCCTTGATCGTTTGATATAGATTTGGATGTGTAGACGCAGGGTTGAGATGATCAAGGGGATGTGTCTTTCAAAATGACATGTACCACGAAAAAGTGTTAGAAAAACTCACTCCAAAGGCAATTGCACAGTTTGAGTATATTTATCCATCTATCTACTTATTTATCCGTCCGTGTCTACCTGTACACGGCTGAACATCTAGCTTTTTTAGACTTGTAAAAATATCAGGGACATTTTCGACTCTCTATTGTTTTTCCACGTGTTGTGCGTCATTACAAGATCTCTTCTTGACTATGTTCTTGGCCTGGGTTTATGATCCTTGCAGAGGGTATTGGAGGTTTTTGCCTGTCTTCGAGTTGATTATCACTTCATCACGTAAAAACTTTTAGGTCTACAGTCTTATATGTTCTTCGAGACGTAAAAATGAATATAGATTTGCAACTGAATATGGATTTACAACATTTTCTGGCTTTATGTTGTAAAAGTTAGCCAACTTGAGTACAAGGGTTTACCCACGGCAGTGCCAAAGCCTTGAGTAAAGTATTTTCCATTAGGTAAATGATGAATTATCGACATACTTCAATCAACTTGATATTGATGGTCCTGGGAATTCCATCAATTTTTTGAACCACTAACCTTTGGGGGGTAAAATTCAGTGCATTGACATTGGGAACATTGGTGAAAAGTAGACTTGGAAGCGAAAGTCACAAGTTGTTTATACTCAAACTCGATTGGTGATTAGTGGTTGCCCAGATCGGCACTGTTACGGATGAGTGAGATACACTGTTTAAGTTTGTTGGCCAGATCTACACTATTACGGATAAGTGAGGTTTTTCCTTTTTACGCTGAAGGCTCCAGTCACGGAACAAAAGTCCACATCGAGGCCGGGCCTTAATTGAAATATGGAGAATTATGAAACGGAAAAAGAAAAGACGAGGGAGAGTATTTACGAATTTTTGAGAAAGTGAAAGATCTGTCTTTTGAAATGAGCCAGGTCATAGTTATCGGGAAAGACGCGCGAAGGTAGAGAGTTCCAAATCTTCGACGTGTAGGGAAAGAAGTAGGTATCAAAACGGCCCAATCTTGAGTTACCCTGTGTGTTGACCAGATCCGCGCTGTTATGGATAAATGATATATAAAGACTGTGCATAGAAACGGGTGAGGATAATCTTGCCAACCATTTTGATAGTAAGTACGTTACTGATTCAACTGAGCTCGTAAATGGTCATACTGGATTAGTAGCCTCGTGCGTTTTACCTGAACCAAAAATATAAGGAAGAATTGGATTTTAAGCACTAAACTGTTTGATGAGGTCATCCCTTCCTCTCAATAATACTCGTGAGTTGTGGTCGAGGAGGTATACGAAGTGAAAGAGCAATGGCAAGTTATGTGGTGAAAGGAGAAGAGGTGGCGAAAGCCTTGCGTAGGAGCAAATGTGGCAAGGTGGATGGTATTATAGTTGAATTTCTTAAGAATGGGGGTGACTGTGTTGTTGATTAGTTAGAATTTTCAATATGGAACTCTCTTTTGAGAACTATATTTACTGGACTGGAGCTGAGTTCTCAATAGGCACCATGATCAACGAGCACTTTCAGAGATATCCTCATTGTAATCACATTTGTTCGTAACTAAAGCATTTGACTCGTCGGCTATAGAGAGATATTTCTAATTCTTTTCAACTTCCGAATAGCCCATTGGAATCGTAGACATCAAGAGTTATCACCTTCATTTGAACAAAGTGCAGTACACTGTGCCATGTATAAAGTCACTTATCATTGGCGCTTTGATCCAACTGTTTTGTTCGGAATAGAATCGACTACATTTCCCGGATCCATTCTTCCACTACAGGCAACATAGCACAGTTCAGTGTCACTTGTGTTTCGCATTCGAAGAGTTCAGTGTCGTTTGTGCCACATAACGGGGAGTTTAGTGTCCTGTGTCACACGAAAGTTGACCTTCGTGTCGCCTTTGACCTCGTCGTTTCGTGGCTGCTTGCATAACAGCTCCTGATATCAAGATTCACAGACTTGCCCTTCTTGCTGGGAAAAGAAAACTGTGACTATGTGGTGGGTGTGAGGGGCAATTGAGCAGAAAGTGTGGGCGTCTCCTTTTTCCTGTTAGCTGAGACGGCACGGGCAACTGAATTCCCTCATCAAGACCATCTCATTAAGGATATCCATAATAATGATTATATATATATATATATGTATATATATATATATATATATATATATATATATATATATATCACATGATACCCTCCAACAGCCAGAATTCGAACCCAGGACGTTTTGCGTGGTAGTCGGGAACGCTAAAATCTAGGCTATGATCGCCCCTAATACCGAAATGACTACCACGCAAAAGGTCCTGGGTTCGAATCCTGGCTGTTAGTGGGTATTATGTGGTATAATATGTATACATATATATTGGTTAAATGCTTCTCCGAATTGTATAGCACAAAAATATCACAGACTCCCCAACTTTCTCGCGTTATTTGCAGAGGCAAATTGAGGGCTTCGTCTGAACGGAGCCAAATTTGATTCGGTTCCTATAACAAAGAGGATACATACTCATAGTCCATTAGTTAAATAGTGATATCCATATCTCCATTAGGTGAGTAACTGAACACTTCGATATGTCAGTAATCCAAAGGAATATCACATTCTATTTTGTCCGACAAATTGAGATATGTAAATTTAAGGAAAAAAATCCCCCAGAAGATGTAAATATCCCCCGTCCCTTCACAGGATAGGGGAAATTTCCCGATAGTGGGTCTACGGTCTCGTCTCTCGTCTGAGATCAAAACCTGTGTTGTGCAACGTATTGCTGAGAGCTAATTAAGCACTCTCTCCTGCTGATAGGCCTTTATGGACTCCCGTGGAGTAGCGGTTAGCGTTCCTGGCCGTGACGCATTCACGGGCTGCCCAGGGTCGAGCGTATGGGTTCGAATCCTAGTTGCGGCAGTCGGTCCACAGTCAACCCAGCTGTTCATCCACCCCTGGGGGTTGGTAGATAAAATTGGTACCTGAATTAGGCTAAGGTGTATATATATATATATATATATATATATATATATATATAGCGTTAATGGGATGGCCTTGAATGAGGCCTCAATTGCCCGTGCCGTCTCGGCCAACATAAAATAACAAAAAAATGACAGCCTCATAAACCATCCGGCTATGAGGGGGTTAATGAGGCAAGCGCAGGGAAATAATGAGGTGAGAAATGGGCAATAATATTTCCCTCGTCTCCATGGCAACCGTTTGTGGGCGGGAGGATAGAGACGGTGCTCAATCGTTTCTTCATTTTCTGTTCCCCAACACACCACCATGACCAAAACACCCTCTCTCCAACGCCAACATTATCACCGCGCCATCGCCACCACCACTATCACCAACGCCATTAATTTCACACACGCACACACACACACACACAATCACTCACTCACTCACAGTGTCCTAAAAGTCCCATCGGCATTTCCAGACCCCATCACCTGACGCAGGGCCCCCATCACCTGACGCAGGAGCATATATAAAAAAGACCCACTTCAAATAAGCCGTCAAGAGTAGCAGACACCGGCCAGACATTTCACTGGCGAGGCGGCTGTGTTACTCCCTCCCAGGGTAGCAATAATTTTAGCCGTGTGGTGGAAGGGGTAATGGGTACATATAACTGTGGTTGTAGCCGAAGAGAGAGAGAGAGAGAGACGAGGTTAATGGGGTGGCTGTGAGGGATTATGATGTTGCAGAAGTTATTGGGTAATGTGTTGGATGTAATGGGGAGTAAGGGGTCCATAATGGGGACTATTGTGGTGATGTGTGGTGAAGTGAATTGTTGGAGGGTTTGTATATATTGGAAAAATGCTACCTAAGGTATGATGTCTTGCTCTGGTGAAATATCCGAATGGCTTTCGGGTAGCCATTGTCTACAAGAATGGCATTCTAGCTACGTTTCTTCCTCGTATATAAACTGAGTTATATTTCTCTTTCTTGTATCTCCCGTGATGATGTGATCATTATACGAAAGTGCACTTGGGAACTTATCGTGCTTTATTTCCCCATGGATCAGAAGGAAAATACTGTGTAATACAGTCATGGAAAGTTGGTGACTCTCTGTACAGTGAAATGCTACGAATAGGGTATTATGCAGACCTCTAGACCTGTAGCCTGTAGGCCTGTAGACTGAGAGAGACTTATACTTTGGTGTTTTGACTTAGTGACTGATGTTGACCTATGGTGAAACTATGGAACTGTCAGTTTAGGATAAAGGAGGTAGATTTAATTGTGATTTACTGTGAGAGAGCATGAGATTACAAATATAGTTTCTGAAATGATAAATTGTGTTATGTCGATTTGTGAATTAGAAAAATGGAGTGTGGTTTGCTGAGATAGCCCGGCGTGAAGCTATGGCGACTTTAGAGTTAAGGATAGTGACTTGGAGTGCGTTAGAGTGGGTGGGAATGCATGAGGGAATGCGGGAGGCTGGTGATCAGTGTTGGAGAGGAGAGAGTGATGTGTCCTCATCTCCGAGTGACATGAAATGTGTGTGTGTGTGTGTGTTACGGGAAAGGAGTTTTACACTCGTGTTGCCCCGTCTTGTATGTATATGAACCATGTCAACTTATGCCAAGTACCGATTTATCGACCGGCCCTAAGGGAAGGATAAACAGCTGGGAGTGGCTGTGGGCCGACTACCACGCCCAGGATTCGAACCCATGCTGGCCCGACCCGATTGTGACATACTAGATCCAGCTCTGCAAATATAACAGTCGTGGGTTTAATGATGAAAAAGTAGTGATACAATTCAAAACAAGTTGTCAAAATACAAATAGAAATCATTTAAAGACAGGAATAGTTAGAAGGTATAAACCTATTACCAGATGAGATAGTTCGCTTTCTAACATCTCCCTTTCTACCTGCACTATCGAGACCAATCGGTACATCTTAACTATGAAACCAGATGTTTTCGACGTATAGTTAGAAACCCGTAGATATCCAATGTCCAACAGGACATTGTGCGGCCTGTTTTCTAAGCGAAATTCTAGCAATGTAATGCCATCTAGACCCCCAGCAAGCGTAACCTGACCAAGTTTGCTTAACTCTCCCCGGGGGGCACTATGTCACTTGACGTCCCAACGTTCAAGCCACCCCCTCCCAACCCCCCCACCCCACCCCACCCCACCCCACCCCCCCACTCCTGACGGCCCAGATTTATTGCTGGGTTACGGGATGATTTACGCTGACGGAGCGGATCTGGTCGATTGCGGCTGATCGCGGCTGTCGAGTTCCAGTCCAAGTACGCCGGTATTGCCTCGCAAAAGAAAAAAAAAAAAGGGGCGTTATTTACGCGAAAATTGATTGGATGAGATGGTTATATCCATACATCAGGTGAGAGGAGAGTTAGAAAACTTTTCGTTGGCTTAGTCTCGCTAGCTTCAGAGAGGAGCTAGACAGATGAGGAACTTAGACTCGAGTTGGACAAGAATTTCGTAAATCCGGTTCAGCTGGAGATGTATATGACGAGTTTGGAAAGAGCCATAGACCGAGTGAGGGACTGCATGGGTTGATAAGGGAGGAAAGGTTTCAAAGGGTCTGTTGAAAATAGACTATATTCTCTTGGCGTTTTGATCCTCGTGCAAGAGGGGGAACGTTTTCTGAGCACGCCTGTACGATTCGCGAGCGTGGATTAGCGCTAAAGAATAAGAGCTTGGCCTTTGAAATAAAGGCCAGCCTAGAAATAAGTCTTAAGGGTTAAGGTCAAAGGCCAGCCTTGTCTCAGCGCTCAAGGGCCATGCTGCCATGCGCAAAGGCCGTGCCGTCGTGTGAAAGTAGTTAGGTTGGCTTTTTGATTTGAGGTCGAGGTCGAGTGGGAGGAGGTCGAGGTCGAGTGGGAGGATTGGGGGGGGGGGTCACTCAGCCTCTCCCAGTCTCTCCAAGTATCAGTCATGGCTCTGCCAGTTCCGGCCAGGCTTTCCCAGTCTCTCTGGGTCCCTCAGTCTCTCCCAGTCTCTTCTATAGTCTACCGGGCTCCTCCAGGTAGTGTACACTCTACCTCGTGCCTACACTGCCTCTCAGCATACAACTCTACCTCCTGCCTATACTGCCTCTCGGTCTACCTCCAACCTACACTGCCTCTCACTAAGCACTCTACCTCCTGCTTCTCAGCGTCAGTCTCCCTCACTCCACCAACCCTCAACAACTTGCCTGGTCTAATTCAAGTGCTGTATTTATTTCTCTTCTCAAACAGTATTTTTCAAGTCTTTTGGAACTTTATCAATCTAATGAAAAAATGTCCATAAAATCCTATTAAGGTGGCTTAATTCTCTATAATTTTGACATCCGAATCGAAAATGTTGGAGCTATTTAGGATGCCATATATTTCTACAAGCCACATATATAAATATTTTGTGAAATACAATTTTCAGTGGTGATATTTATAGTATCGCAACCCTGACGTAGGAATTTTATCTTTTTGGAAGAAATTGCATTGAAAGTGATGAGAAAAAAAAATGGTTTTAGGAAAGAAATATTTTTCATTTAATGTTACCCCGAAATATAGTTGTTGATGGTGATATTTCAAGCGTTGCAAACCTTAATTAGAATTTTTCCTTTTTTCCCCTTTTCTAGGAAACAGATTCTGAAATATGACGCAAAAATATGGAATCGGCGACAAGAACAGACTTGAACACGATAGTTATTGGTAACGTAGAACCCAGATCAGTTGCAAAATATTTGAAAATCAACTGCGTGATACTGAAATAAGAGAGGTGAACCATCAGTGGATGAACAGCTGGGGAGAAAGGGCGAGTGACGAGCGGGCGATGGGCTGGCGTTGCATATTGCGGGATCACACCGACTTCAGCGCACGATATCCAATTACCCTTATGTAAAATGCTCTATGGCCCATAACTCCCTCCCCCGTTATGGTAAGCCCATTGCCTGAGCTTTAGACTGCGTGTAAAACTTAATTCAATTTCCACACGTGTGGAAGCTCTCATGGTTTCTTTGTAATCTCGAGAAAGAAAGAAGAAAGTTTATTAGTCTGTATACTCGAGAAGCAGTACGTGAAGGCTGTACTAGTCTTAAGTAATGTTGATATCATTTCCTGTTTGTTTGTTTATGTGTGTGTGTGTGTGTGTGTGTGTGTGTGTGTTAGCCGAGACGGCACGGGCAATTGAATGCCCTAATTGAATGCGGGAGGTGGGGGGCTGGAAACCCTCCCCTTCTTGTATTTCAATTTCTAAAAGGGGAAACAGAAGAAGGAGTCAAGCGGGGAGTGCTCATCCTCCTCGATGGTTCACATTGGGGTGTCTGACTGTGTTTGGATGTACCCAAGATGAGAAGAAAGGAGAGATAGGTAGTATGTTTGAGGAAAGAAACCTGGATGCTCTGCCTTTGAGTGAAAAGAAGCTCAAGGGAAAAAGGGAAGAATGGTTTGGAAACGTCTTGGGAGGGAAGTCAGGGGATGGTGAGAGGACAAGAGCTAAGGACGGAGTAGCACTACTGCTGAAGCAAGAATTGTGGGAGTGTGTGATAGAGTGTAAGGAAGTAAATTCCATATTGATATGGGTAAAACTGACAGTGATTGGTGACGCATGGGTGATCATTAGTGCTTATGCACCTAGTCATGAGAAGAATGATCTTCAGAGGCAAGTGTTTTGGGAGTAGCTGAGTGATTGTGTGAAGAAATATCAGGTGTAGAATGGCAAAAGGTGAGAGCAAGTGAAGTGAGGGGAGTGAGTGAGGAATGGGATGTATTCACGGAAGCAGTGATGGCATGTGCAAGAGATGCATGTGGCGTGAGAAAGGTGGGAGGTGGGCAGATTAGAAAGGGTAATGAGTGGTGAGATGGCGAAGTAAAGTTGTTAAAGAGAAAAGAGAGCTTTTGGACGATACTTCAAGGAAGGAGTGCAAATGACTGGGAGTTGTATAAGAGAAAGCGGCAGGAAGTCAAGAAGGTGCAAAGGTTGAATAAAAGGGCAAATGAGAGTTGGGGTGAGAGGGCATTGTTAAACTTTAGGGAGAATGAAAAGATATTTTGGAAGAAGATAAATAATGTGTGTAAGACAAGAGAACAAATGGGAACATCGGTGAAGGGGGCAAGCGGGGAAGTGATAACAGCGAGTGATGTAGTGAGGAAGAGATGGAGTGAGTATTTTCAAGGACTGTTGAATGTGTTTGATTATAGAGTGGTAGATGTAGGGTGTATTGGTCGGGGTGGGGTGCAAAGTGAGAGAGTAGGGAGAGTGGTTTGGTGGAGAGAGAGGAGGAGGTGAAAGTCTTGCGGAAGATGAAAACCGGCAAGTGGCAGAATTGGATGGCATGGTTTTTGAATTTATTAAGAAAGTGACTGTGTTGCTGATTGGTTGATAAAAACATTCAGTGTATGTATGGGTCGTGGTGAAGTGCCTGAGGATTGGCGACATGCATGTATAGTGCCACTGTACAGAGGCAAAGGGGATAAAGGAGAGTGTTCAAACTACAGAAGTATAAGTTTGTTGAGTATTCCTGGAAAATTGTATGGGAGGGTATTGATTGAGAGAGT